>SKCR01041409.1:0-79531 GCA_019454045.1 Zanthoxylum bungeanum | reverse complement strand
TGGGATTCGGTGTGTGTTGTCTGTTCTTTTTCAGGATTCTGGGATCTTATAGGAGTCAATTAAATCTTGGATCTCATGGCAAGACGGACACAACTATCGGTGTCATGTCAGGGCCAGGCTGTTGGTGGAAGTTGCAGTAGCGGTTCATATTGAGGTTTGGTGGGGGAGGATTTGGGAGTGGTCTAGTCTCCAAAGGTTTTAAAGAGTCCTTGCCTTATCAATTTCTCAAGCACTTTGGAACAAGGGTCTTCCAGGTTGAGAGAAGCGTCGGTTCTTAATGGTAGCAACCTCGCCAGTCAGTAGTAGCGGGTTTGGTCTCCGAGTGTCCCCCAAAATTCCTTCTATTCTGGCCATAGAACTTCCGATTGTCAGCTTCTTCCTCCTCGACATCCATAACAGTCTCTCAACTGTCGAAAGTCTGTAATCATGGAGGTCATCCTCCTTTAACTTGCTGTAAAGGGAGGGCTTGGTGCCCTTGATGATCATTTTAATCTGGTCATTCTCCGCGTGCCGAGTCTGCATCTTCAAAAGCTGGCTCCTCCAGCGATCTACATATTCTTTAAAGCTTTCATCAGGCTTCTGCTTAGTATTCTCCAAGTCGCGGAGCGACAAGTCGATCTCTGAGTCAGTCACATATTGTTTTTTAAGAAGGATCAGCTAGTTCTCTCCAGTCTTCTTTAATCTTCTTCTCAAGGCTGTGGTACCAGACACAGGAGCTCCCTCAAGTGACATGCCGAACATCTTCTGGACCTGGCGTTTCGACAAACCCACTGAACTCATAATTGAAACGTACTGGCGAAGATGGACCCTTGGATCTCCATTTCCGTTGAACTTGGCCATATCTGGCATCTTGAACTGAGCAGGCAACTGTTCCTCAAAGGTCATTGCCTCATAGTCTAACAAGTCTTCATCCTTACCCTTCATCTTGCGGGTAAATGTTTCCACCTGATCCTTAAGTTTTTGCAATTCTGTTTGAGACCCAGCTATTTTTCCAGCGGCATATTCTGCCATATCATCATCAAACATTGGAATGTCATCATTAACCTTGTTCTGAGGCTCTTCACGCCTCTCATTTTCAGAACTTCCCCCAGCACGGGGCACAGCTACATTAGACATGGCAGCAGTCAGAGCTTGCAGTTGTTCAGTCACTTTGGTGAGATTTGCTTCAATCTGATCCATTCGGGATCCCTCATTGACAGATTCACTCATGTTTACTGCTGGTCTTTTGATGAGTCTGCCTCCTTCCCTAACCCAACGGGAATCTATGATGGCTTTTTGAAACATAAGGGTTAGCATGATGCATGTATGCGTGAGGCGTATAAGATGTGTGCAATACATATACAAATCAGCTTATTATCATTTCAAGTATTCAATCATACTATTGTGCAGTGCAAACTTGTCCCAGTTGAAAAGGCCCAACAAGTTTACATTTGCAATAATATACCTAAACAACTTCAAATAATAAAAGGCCTAAACACAAAATGGCCCATTGGCATTTTAGAAACTTTCGGCCTAATAGTCAAAGGACATGAACTTGTCCTGTTTAAATGGCCCAACAAGTTCACATTTATTGACAATCAGTCCAAATGAATCCAAATGATATATGGTCCAAAACACAAGCGATAGTAAATAATTTTCTAAGAGTCATAAACTACGGTTTATGTGTAGGTTTTAGGAATGTAAACAAAGACCCTTATTGACAAAGGATTACCCACAACTAGGACTCCCCACTCAAGGGTTCAAACGACCAAGTAGGTGCACCTTATATGTCAACAAGTTAAGGTATGTGACTAACTGTCAAATGGACTTCCCGTTGTAGATTCCCCAGAGGGAGGGCGGAGCGAGGCTCACTGTGGATACCCAAGCCCCTTGGCTCTTATCGCTTGGTGACAGGAATAAACAACGAGTCCTCCAAATTAGTCTATCACATGAGATGATTATCTAGATGCCTTCGCAGCTTTTCCTTATAAAAAGGTAGTGAGTGAAGGAAGACACCAACCATCCCCTAGGAAAATGATTATCTAGGTGCCTTCACAGCTTTTCCTTGTAAAAAGGTAGTGAGTGAAGGAAGACACCAAACATCACCTAGCCCTAACAATGCCTTTGATTAAATTCCTTAAACTTACAGTAAACATGGTTAATTAAAACACAAATCCAACCATTACAAGACATGTTTCGAGGCCGATTCTCTATCCCCAGTGGAGTCGCCAAACTGTAGACAACGAAGAACTGGACGACGCTATTCGGGCTCGCGGCCCGGTCGGGATTTCGAAATAACATGGAGTCGCCACCGGTGTGAACCGGGAAAATGAGATTTAAGGCCGCACTCACCCCTCGCAAGGGAAGACCTCAAACCGTTGGGTTCGGAATGGTCCCTTACTTATGTCATTTGTAATAAATGGATTTGTGCAATATTAACCAAGTCTACACAACATGCTCAAGAACAATCTATTAATCATGCATAAAACAACATCATGTTAAACATCCTAATCATGCATAGAAAAATAAATATCATACTAAACAATTAAATCATGCTCAAACACAAGTTTGGATAAAACAAAATACGTGTGTCTTTCGAGTGGTACGTGGAATTGTATCCCGAGTACAAACCGCACTACCGTCCATTCGGATTCGGCTACGGAATTTATGTCTGGGTTTCCATCCGATATACCACAAGAAATAACACATATTTCATTCACCCCAAAATCTCATCATACACTAATTCATCATTTCATGTAAACTAATTCTAATAACATGCTCAAATAACCATTCTAAGTCATTATTTCATGTGAGCCAATTCCAACAACATGCCAAGTTAACTACTCATGCTAAAATACCATAAAATACATTTTTAAATTATTATTTTATGTGAGAAAATTTGTATTATAAACCCTCAGGTCTAACCTTTTTTGTCGTTGCTCGGAGACACGTTACACAACCGTCGGAAAGGCTAAATCACCACGATCACACCGGTTCGCTGTTTGGTGCTTTGCTCACTGTTTTGCCACTTTGCTTGCTGTTTTGAGTTCGCTTCGCTGCGTTTCAGGTCTCCACACTTGGCTACTGGTTGGCAGTGGATTATGGGCTGTTTTGGTGAATTTTGAGGGGTATTGGACTGCCGTTTGCTTGGTTTATTCAAGGATCTTCAAGTGCAGTTTTTGCTCACTGTTTTGGTGACTTTGGGGGCTGTTTTGAGGGCTTTTGAGCTGCTGTTTTTTGGACGAATTTTGGAGAGTGTTTAAGGCAGTTTGTGCACTGGTTTGGGGGCTAAAATTAGGGTAATTTGAGCACAAATTCCAGGGGCTTAATTGGGCGTGACAATGGGCTGTTTGGTGGACTGTTTCAGGGGCTGATTTGGGCGCTAGTTTGAGGGCTGAATGGAGGTGATTCAGAGGCAGTTTGGGCGTGAGTTTTGAAGGCAGAATGGGGCTGATTTGGCGCTAGTTTGAGGGCTGAATGGAGGTGATTCAGAGGCAGTTTGGCGTGGAGTTTTGAAGGCAGAATGGGGCTGTGTGCATACGTGAAGGAAGGCAGTTTGTGGGGGGCTGTCATGGATCTCTTGGTGGGATTTTTGGGTTCTTTTATAGGCAAGGGTGGAGGGGTTGGTGGCTTTGTGTTTACATTGTTTGAATTAGGTGGATGGTTGGTGGCTTGTGTTTACATTGTTTGAATTAGGTGGATGGTTGGTGGCTTGTGTTTACATTGGGTGGATGGTTGGTGGCTTTGTGTTTACATTGTTTGAATTAGGTGGATGGTTGGTGGCTTGTGTTTACATTGTTATTTTTGGGAGACTATGGGCGTGGGGTTTGCTAATAAATGGTTTAATGGGCTTTGGATGTGGATTTGGGTATCTAGGTGGGCTTGGAAGGGTTTGCGGTGATTTTTGGGTTGTAGAAACGCTTTGAAACGAACATTTAGCAAGCAAATTTTAAGCGAACTTAGCGAATTAATTCCACAATGTATTATCTCTTGACTTAACCTTTCCTTCGGCCATTTTCCACGAACTCCACGACTAAAAGGCGGTGCCTCCTTATAAGACTCCTCATCGGGTTCGGTATGCAAAAATGCAATGCCTACAGGCATCTATCTCATTCTACATTTTCATGATTATTAGAAACCCTATGATTTGGGGCTTTTGTTGATTAAGAAAGTTAGGCAAGAAAATTGAGTTAAAGGCATATTTTGAAGTTATTTAGAATGAATTGTGCCTAAGTGTGTTTGAAATAAAGCTAAGATGAAAAAGTATGTGGGGACCGAATTATAGCTTTTGGGGGAGAAATATTTTTGATTTTTTATGGTAATTGATAAGTTAAGAAAGTAATTGTTGAGTTTAAAATATCTAAACTTGGAAGATTTGAAAGTTTTGTGAAACAAGGATTATGAGACTTGGAGAATGGTCTAGGATGATAACTTAATGTTGAATTTATGAATTGGAAGTTAAATAAGTTGGTTTGTGCATTAATTTTATTGTGGAAAAATGCTTGTGGTAATTTAGGTAGAGGATGAACATGAAGGAGCAAAATCAGAACCCTGGAAAATGGATTCGCGTCGCGACGTGCAAGTACTTGTGTCGCGACGCGCGGCACAAAACTATTCCCTAATCAATTGTAAACAACCTCAATTTCATCCTAGTGTGTTAGAGGGCCACCTATATGTCTCATATCAGTTCGTATTCATACCTTCTATCAAGTTACAAGCATGATTAGCCTTGTAGCTAAAACATGTTGATATAATAGTAAGCTTAGTTAAGTTCTGAAACCCATTTTGCAATATAAGACTAATCAAGTTTCCGATCATAGATTATCCACAGGATCCATAATTTCCTCGTTCGAAAAATGATCCAGTGCCAGCCAGATTCCTATAACAGTGAGTGGACCCTTTTTCTCAGAACTGATTTTATTTAACAGTTTTGAATTCAGACTTACCTTTTAAAAGCATGTAGGGCGTTAGACTGAACTTTATTACATATGTTTTTTTATATACAGTGATGATTTAGAAAGATTATTTTTCATCATAAGTTTTGAGTTACAAATATTTTCAAACATGAGATTTATGTTTTTTGGGGTGTGGGGGGAAAATCCACCCCAGTATGCAACTTGATACAGTTTGGAATTGACGAACAGAGACATGTGCACATGTAGAGGACTGAGGGGATGGCGATACGTAACGCCCTCAGATCCTAGAGCAGGGCAAGGGGGACAGCGATACGTAACGCCCCTAGACCCTAGTTTCAGGGCTTGGGTGGTAGGATAGATCCGCACCCCCCAGTTCTTGTTTGTGGCTTGGGGGACAGCGATACGTAACGCCCCAAGACCACCATTTTCAAGGACAGTAGTGGCATGTTTTGGGGGACGGCGATACGTAACGCCCCAAAGTCATGAATTTGCACTGCTGGCTCCAGTTAGGTGTATGGGGGACGGCGATACGTAACGCCCTCATACGTCAAGGTTTTCATCTTCAGAGCAGTTCACAGTGATCAGATTTTCAGTAAATAGTTTTTCAGAAATAGTTTTCGGAAACCAGAATTTTAAAAGTAGTTTTTAGAAAGACAAGTTTTATAAAAGGGATTTCAGAAGAAGCTTTTAGAAAAGAGTTTTCATATAAAGATTTTTCTAACACTATGGTTTTGAAACCAAAAGCTTTTATATCAATTTTCAGTTTTTTGTCCACTCACTTAGATCGTACATCGATCTAACCCCTCACTCCCAGTGTTTGTTTTACAGGTATTCCGGGGAGGTCGAGCTCGATAGGATGGATACTGATGGCAGTCACTAGTGGGTCTGAGTCCACCAGTGATAGTATGAGTTCAGTCAATCAAGCAAAGTTTAGTTTCAGAAAATTGTATAGTAAAGTTGTGTTTCAGTACTAAAGTGTAGAGTCGAAATGTATGTGACGTTAATTTTATGTGAGTATGAAATCTTTTACATTTTATGTTAAGGTTTTGGCAAGAGTCTCATGTTCAAGTTATAGTTGAGATAAGACAGTAGTAAAGTATACAGTTAGTATGTCAGAGGCTCAGGGGAATAGTACGGCCTATTCCCCACCGGTAACATCTCCGGATCGGGGATGTTAACAACGTCTCAAAGCTGTGAGTCGAAATATATTCATGGGGTCCACTTCCTATTATGGAATTCAATTTAATTATTGAATTCTCATTTCCGTTGGGGATTACGGTATTACGTAAAATAGTGGGAGGCACTTCTAGTTTAAAAATCTTTAACTTATGTGGTGTGTAATATTATATAAATTACCGCTCATGTTGTTCCTTATTCTATTAGTTTGATTACATTAAACTTTTATTCACTGCATGCATATTATATATGTTTTCTGACTTCAATTATGGTTTCAGATTTCTAGAATATGTTCTAGATTAGAATAGATAATGATATAATCCTTCTAGACGGAATAGTTTCTTATGCAATAAAGATTGACATGAATTGGTTCATGTCTCGAGATTCTTCAATGGCATTAAGAAAACTCCATTAGGTAATTGTTTATCTAATAATGACGTTTCTTGGCTTTAGTGACATTCAGAGGTCACGTGTTAGACACTATTTGTTTTTCGATTATTTGCAAATGTTGTAAATAATTTGAAAGTAAATAATAAAGCTAAGGAAAGAAGATGCGTATAGTTGTATATAGAAAATATTGATTTTCATAATATGACAACTGTAGTTATTGGATATCAGATCTCTCATCTAGTTATTTAAATATTGTTGAATGATTGTTTCGATATTTGATGTCAGAACTTGAGACTATTTGATAGTTACTTGTTCTTTTTAAACAGTTGTTACATACATTAAAATGACTAGTAGTGTCATTAACAAATAGATAAACATTAAGAAAAATATTCAGTTAAGTAAATAACTTAGAACATTATTTTATGAGATTTTATCACTTAAGTATTGGATGTTTATTCCATATGGTGAAGGATGGTCTGATATGAGATCACATCATATATCATTCACTCCCACAGTTAGACCCTAAGTAATCACAGTTATTGACACGCTCAAAAAGTAGTTCTTTACTCCCAAGTATTATTATTATTAGGATATTATTATTATTAGTATGATTATTCGTAGTATTATTAGGGATTAGGATGAGGAGTATGATTATTATTATGGATATTCTGATTATTATTAGAGGGTTTAGGATTAGTTTAAGATTATTTTTTAGGTTATTTTTATTTTTTTTTTATTTTTATTTTATTTATTTTCATTTGTATTTTTATTTTTATTTTTATTTTTATTTTTTTTTTTTTTATTTTTATTTTTATTTTTATTATTATTATATTATTATTATTATTATTATTATTATTATTATTATTATTATTATTATTATTATTTTACTTAACTAATTACATATAACACATTTTGGATCTTTAATCAATTTGACCTTCAAAACTTCAAAATAGAAATTCTTGTCAACAGCAAAGTTGTAGATATTTGAGTCTTCTTTCATCTGGAACTGAAATCACTTCTATCTGATATCAAAGTAAAACGGTTATGGCCAAAATACGAAAATTATACAAGATTGGTATTTTCGAAGTTGTAGACTGTTTAAAACGCTTATTAAGTTTTTGGCCTTCAAAATCCAAATGTCAAGTCCATTTTTCTAGTTATGCATCCAAATTATTATTTCACCTATATAAAGATAAAAATCACAATAAACATAAATATAATTATTATTTAACAAATGTGTTAAATTTAGGGGATTAATGAAACTACAGGTGTAAAATGATTAATTTTTCTTTTAATAAAAGTACATTTTTTAGTGTTCATCAGTTATTTTGGGATGGGCTTAGAATATTTAGAGATATCCAAATGGCCAAAAACAAGACGTACCCTTTTCTGGATGAAGCCAGTAGGGGTGATAAGTGTAGTTTATACCCACTTATTCATGCATTCTTAGCTTATTTTTTTGTTAGCTTCCATATCATTTAATATATTTGTAGTTCTTTTATGTTTTATTTGTAGGAATCATTAATATATGGATCTTGGGGCATTTATACGTGTTTTGGGACTACACGGAAGCATCAGAAGCACACGGAAGAGCGGAAAACGCAGAATCGGCAAGCTAGAAAAAGTGACTGGCGCTGCGGCGCCATTCTTTAGGCGCCGCAGTGCCTCACCAGTGTCACTCATACAAAATCCAGTGGCTTTGGCACCGCGGCGCCAACTTTCCGGCGCCCCGCAGCGACCGAAAAACACTAATTTTAGGGTTTTTTCATGCACAATGACCCCAAGGTTCTATTATAACTACATAAGTTCGTCCAAAACTAAAAGGGGAGGCTAATGCACAGAACAAAACACAAAACACATAATTTTAGAGAGATCCAAGGAGGAGGATTGAAGAGCGACAAGAGGAGATGAAGGCGGTGACTTCCGAAGAGGAAGAGATTCAATTCGAGTAAAATCTTCTAGTTTCTTTCTTAGAACTCTAATGATTTCCATTAGATTCATGACATGTTTTTATTGTTTTTATCTTTAGTAATGAACTAACTCCTTAACTCTGGGAGAATGATATACCTGATGCTTCAACCTTGTATTGTTTGCTAATATTGTTATGAAGTTATATTCAATTTATTTATATCTTTTGAGTTTAATGCTTCTTGTTGCTGACCACAAATTAAGATGATGAATGTTTAGAATCTATCACTCGAGAGAGGAGATTTTGAATAAGATCTAGAGAATATGACCTAGGATTTTATAGAATTCGAGAGAATCTATAGTACATTTGAAGTCGTTAACATAGAGTCACAAGACGTAATGAGTTGTTAATTATTATATTTTTATTGGGATATCGAAATCTCTAGTTGATAATATTTTCACTGTTACTCGAGAGAGGGAGTGAATACTCTAGGATTCTTGATTTATAAACAATATAACTGAACAAAGATTAATTGGCAGGACAAATACATAGGAGATAGCTAGGTGAAATCAGACTCTAGAATCTATCGTATTAGTTCCTCATATATAGTTATTTTATATTTTATTTATTTAATTATTTATTTATTATTTATCTTCTAAATAAAGTTAGGAATATCAATAATAGTACTTAGTGTGAGTGAACACAATCCATGTGGGTTCGACACTCTAAATTCGTTTATATTAAAACTTGACACTGTACACTTGCGGTACGACACTGGATTTTGTATGAGTGACACTAGTGAGGCACCGCGGCGCCCAAAGAGTGGCGCCGCGGTGCCAGTCACTTTTCTGGCTTACCAATTATGTATTTTCCGCTCTTCCCATGTGCTTTTGATGAGTCTGTATGGTCCCAAAACACGTACAAATGCCCCAAGATCCAAGTATACATGCTTCCTACAAATAAAACATAAAAGAACTACAAAATACATTAAATGATATGGAAACTAAGAAAATAGAAGCTAAGAATACAAGAATAAGTGGGTATAAACCGCACTTATCAAATACCCCCAAAATTAAGATTTTGCTAGTCTCGAGCAAAAGACAAAATAAAAACTAAATAAACAAACAAACAAGAAGTAACAACATTAACTAGGCCATTTTGTATGGATCACGATTGCATTTAGTGTATGCAACAAGCCTTAAAACCCCTAGGCGGCCCTAGTGGATGAGTTATAGTCTCATGAGGGCTTACAGCGACGATACCCACAAACGTCATTCACACACAATCATGCAAAATATAAAACAAATAAAAAGCAAATAAAATAAATAATCCTGATAGTTACGCATAAAATTATTCTCAAATAATGCTTATCAATGAAATCAGAGAACCTTCAAAGTACACAATTGCTACTCAAATCCAAGTTCTTGAATAAACCATCTAAGCCAGACTCACAGTGTATGTGTGTAAAGGTTCATTCACAGCTCAACACATAAGTAAGCCAACTCAATGATTTCGTCTCAAAAATTGAGATCCGATGGGTCAAACCAACCAAGATATCTCAAAAGTGTACCTGCCTTTCTTTTCCCAGTATGGTACGATTCTTCATTTCATTTTTTTTCAACACACCTACCTTTTAAAGTAGCATTTCTCCTCATGGTGGTCCTAACACTCGCCCATGGGTAGCTTCACGCTTATCGGTTATATGTGGTTTCTTTTCTTTTTCTTATCATACCACACATCATAATACTAGCATATTGAGATAGATATCTAAGCAAACAGTCATTCATCGGCAAACAATTTCTTCAACTAGTCACTTTGCCAACTACCTAGGTTTTTACTGCTAAAAACTTATTATTAAGTGCTTACGAGTCTAACCTAGATCATCTACTCAAGGCGTCAGATAAAAATCGATTGGGAACTTATCGTTTCTAAGATTTCATCTAAACCAAACAAATTCATCATTAAACTTATGCTTTACTATCAAGGATTAATTTTTTTAAAAAAAAACTATAGCAGGAACTATCACTACATGCACCCACCCCCAAACTTAAAACTTGCATTGTCCTCAATGAAAGATAAATATAACGAAATAAAACTAAGGAACAACACTACCGTGCATGGAGTTGATCAAGCTCCTGCTGGTCAGAATTTGGTTCTACGGGTTTTGTGTGTTTCGTGCTACTTGCATAAATAACATGCAAATGAATAAATAAACAATTAGCACACAATAAAAATTAAAATTAAAATAATAAAATAAGTGCAAGGGTTGCCTCCCCCTAGCACTAAGTTTAACGTCTTCAGCCAGACGCAACCACCCAAATGGTCATGGTGACTTCTTCTTTTGTATCCACTGACTGTTCATATGAAAAAGATAGCTTGGCGGGTTGTGGCAGTTTATCCAAATACCCTTTATTGTTGCTTGGTCATGGAGGAAGTAATCTGCGCAATCTGTGTTTCTAAAGACTTCATTGTTGCCCCAATATTTTCCATGTGTGTCTCAATATTGGTCAGCCTTGACTCATTCTTCTCAAACCTTGCTGAAGTATTAGCAATAAATATGCTAATGAAATCTTCTAAGGAAGATTTCAGCTCTTTGATAATCAAAGCCACATGAAGGTTGCAAGGAATTCTCTGTATTAGCATATGACAGGTTCGGATGATAACGGTTAGGCATAGGATTGCCTCTATAGCTATTGAAGTTCCGATTGTTCACATATTGGACTTGCTCAAAGCTCGGGTCTCCTTCCAATAACAGCCTATTTGTAGTTGTCGCTGATTCAATAGATGGTACTCGTGGATTTGTCAGGGTTGCAACTTGAGTCGATATGGTGGAAATATGTGCTGTAAGTGCCACAAGAGGGTCCTCTTCATATATTCCAGCCACTTTGGTCACCGTAGTGTGTTCACTTAGCCTTTGAAAGTGGTTAATGGCCATTTTTTCTAACAGATTGTAGGCGTCCTTAGCTGATTTCTTGAATAGAGCTCCCCCCAGTTCCTGCATCAACTACAGTCATATTCAAACCATTCAGCCCATTATAGAACAACTGAATCTAGACTCAGTCTGCATAATCGTGTTGTGGGCATTGATGAACACTAAAAAGTGCATATTTATTATACGATAAGTTAATCATTTTACACTTATAGTTTCACTAATCTCTCTAAATTGGCACATTTGTGAAATATTATTTTTGTCATGCTTTGAGTATTTTTACTGTGTTATTTTATGTTATTTGTCAGGTAAAATACTGCTCGGAAGCTCGACAGGACAAACAATACTTAAAAAAGGCAAAAATAAAAAATCAGCTTCTGCGTCGCGACACAGCCTTTACATCACGTCGCTCTGCGCCTTCCTCAACACGTGTCCCATCATGTTACTACTCGCGTCGTGACGCATTGATCTTGTGGCACGTCGCGACGTGCCTAATGAAACAAAAGCATCGCGCCTTCACCAACACGTGTCCCCAACGTGGATTCAGCCTTCTTTGACACGTGTCCCAGCATATATGCGGGTCATGAAGCAAGAAAAAAGTGCGCGTCGCAACGCGTGGCAAAAATTTCATATATAAAGGAGCGTCCAGCATCATAAATTTTCATACTTTCTTTCCTGATTCCTGTGTAAATCTTGGAGAGAGAGTGACTTCTTTGTTTATTAAAATTTTTTCTTTATGTAATGTCTTTTTCTTTCGACAATAAAGGTATGAGTATGTTTTATTACAAAATGAGTAGCTAATTTCTTTTATGTTGGGGTAAGGGTGAAACTTTTATAATGAAAACATAGATTAATTTCGCTTCTATTATAATAAATAAATTGAAATCTAATGATTAAAACTTGATTTAGATCTAGATTAATTATTGACAATCTTTCTACCGCCTTTATGGCTGGTTTTATCTTTCTACCGCCTTTATGGCTGGTTTTATCTTTCTACCGCCTTTATGGCTGGTTCTTTACGATTTTGGCATAATTGAGTACCTTGGTAGGACTTGTTATAGACAAACGGTATCACCGCCTTTATGGCTGGTTTTATGTTTTTGGCATGCTTAGTACCTTGGTAGGACTAATTATTGACAGAAATGATTACCGCATTTATGGCTGGTTCTTTTTATTGGCATAATTAATTCCTGAAATAAATTAAGTGGGTAACAATGGTAATTTGTAAATTATAATAAAGCGAGATTTCTAAATGTTTAAAAGACTAAAAGTGGATCCCCTAACTCCAGCATTTCATTCTAGTATTGTAATTTAATCTTAAAGTCCCAAACTACTTCAACAAATCAAACTTTTCTTCCCTGTACTGTTCATTATTCTATTTTTCTAAATCTCTTCTCTGTGGATCGACCTCGGACTCACCGAGATATTTTATTACTTCGACACTCTCATACTTGGGAGTAAAAGACCATTTTTCCAGCGTGTCAAGTTTTTGGCGCCATTGCCGGGGAAGTATTATTTAGTAGATAGAATGGTCATTGTAATTATTTCATTTTCCTCTGTTTTTGTTTTATCTTGTTTTTATTTTATTTATGTATCTTATTTTTCTTTATTTGTTCTTGTTTTTGTGTAGACCAAATTGTCCTGATTAATCCTTGATGAACCCTGAACCCAGAAATCCCACATATAGGGAGACCTTGTTCTTAATTTTTCTTGGTTACAGGAAACAGAAAAATAAACTTAAAAGGTGTTTGATGTTCATTGAAGAATTTTTCGAACCATCCCCATATAGAGATGCTCTCATAAAGCTTCATGGAAACATAATTCAATACATTGAGAAAAATGAACGAGAAATTCAATTGAGATCAGAATTAACGAGGGTTAGAGGACGTTTTTAAATCTAAATCACTGCATCTGTATTTCCTTTATTTGTTCTTTTCATTTTTTAGTTTAATTTTGTTTTTAAGTTTTGTATTTTCAATTTCATATTCTTACATATAGTTTTTTTAAGTTGCATGAAACACTGGTCACGAATATTTAGTGGCAGATTAAAAAAAGAGTCCTCATCACCCTCATTGTTTGTCAGAATAGCTGAAAACCAAATTGAAAATCCATCAGCCCAAGTTGAAAACCCGGTTAATCAGGAAGAAAACGAATCTCAGCATGGAGATCCTAATCACCCTAGGACACTCAGACAATTCATGAATCCCACTAGGTCAGGATCACCATCTTGCCTTATTTATCCTCCAGAAGCAGCACGTTTCAATTTTAAATCAAGTGTTATCAATATTTTACCCACATTCCACGTTCTAGAATCAGAAAACCCTTATCAGTACCTAAGAGAGTTCGAAGAATTATGTAACACTTGCACAGACCAAAATTGTAGCATGAATATAATTCGGTTAAAGTTTTTTCCCTTTTCTTTAAAGGATAAAGCTAAAATTTGGCTATAAAACCTTAGGTCAGGCTCTATTAGAACATGGGATGATTTACGTAATTAAATCTAATTTAATTAAATAATAATACCCAGTAAAATTATTACGGAAGTCGCTCGCGAATTAATTCTAAATTAATTCGTTCGCTTGAATTAAAATCCAATTTTAATTCCGCATTGAAATCTAATTTCAATTAATATATCTAATATATTATTTTTAGCCCAATTAAATAAATTAAATAGAAAAATCTAATTTCATTATTAAATTTACTTTACCGATTAATTCTAAATTAATCGCGTTCTCTCTTCTCGACGAATTTATCCCAGATAAATTCTCGACACAATTAATCCCAGATTAATTCTTTCTCTTTTAATTAATCCCAGATTAATTATTGCCGTAATTAATCAAAGTTTAATTTTCTCTCTCATAATTAATTCCCAGATTAATTATCTGTTCGAGTCAAATGTCATCGGTGAATCTTTGGGAGGCGACCCAAGAGATCCCTGGATATGTTGGCAGTAAATACGGTTATCGGACTATCCGAATACGTGCGTACCTAGTACCACGTTCTTACCGATTTACAAGACATGGTTGGCTTCTAGCAAAGTACCGTGCCTACTCAATTCTCCAGAAATATATTCAACATGGAATATACATAATCTATATCAGGCGTAGTATACGTAGTATAGCGTATTACAATCCAGTATCGGATGTCACATGCTAGGCTTGGGGCTGGAATTGTGTCTGCCTCATACGATGCATATATCGGATTAACAAGCAACTAGTCTCTTTAATCGGATAATCATGACCTTGTCATATTATCCCGATAGCCGCAGGATTTAGAGAGTATTAATTATGTATCATGCGTGATCATCATCTCCATATTACTGAAGTGATACTTCCATCTTGACATCACACCCAATACACTACGATTCTCAATATACCCAGAAGAGGCGTACACAGAACCTGTTAAAGCCCCGAACGACCAAAACCAAAGTATACTGATTGTCGTAAGTATTAGTGATGCAAGTCTCAGGTTAAGACCAAATACACCTACCCTGATTCGGACTCCCATAGACACATAGCAATACTACCATCGGTAAACAGAACCTCTTATTACACTTGCATGAGTATCCAATACCCAAATATATGAGAACTATGTCGTTATGCTTCCATAACACGAACAAGTGTAATACTAGCCTGTTTGGCATTATCGATGTCCAGTCTCGATAATACTACGACTAGGGATATTTAATGATTAAACCTTAGTGGATTAATTATGTCTTATATCTTATTAATCTGGTACTAATCATATGGAATTTTATCATTTATATATCCCGGTAATCCAATTACAAATGATAAAAGAGCAATTTCTTTTGTCACATAGTTAATTTGTACAACAACACCATGTTCTGTACAAATAGTGATAATATGGGTCATAATTGTCCAACAATCTCCCACTTGGCCAATAGCCAATCACTCAGGTGTTCACCACCTGAACTATATACGGGTCGCTCAAACTTCTGCTGAGAATTAGATTTCGTCAGCGGATTTGTAATGTTATCATCTGATGCGATTTATTCTATCATACATCGCCACGATGTATGATCTTACGAATCAGATGAAACGATTGAAGTACATACTTGGATCGTTGATGAGACCATTAATTCTTTAGCATGTGATGTAGCCTAGCTCAGCTGCTAACAGAACTACACCTAATCTAATTAGGATTATATAGATCCAAAATGCTTTTATTATTGCCTCAGCTGCAGCAATGTTCCGCTTCGGCAACAGTATCTTGCTTGGAAGATTTCTAGCTCATTGTTCCATTATTCAAACTATATAGTACCCTTATTACGACCTATAGTCGTTTTTGTCGGTTAGGAAACTTGCAACGGTGAACCCAGTCACTTCAAGTTCTCTTTCTCCATAGCTTAAGAAAGCATCATTAGTTCATCTAAGATACTTAAGGATGTTCTTAACATCAATCCAGTGACCATCACCTAGATCGGCCCGTTTGTGACTCAAAAATGTTCAAAGCATATGAGACACCAGGTCACGTACATTTCAAAAATGTACGAGTTGTCGGAGAGTGTCAACAACTTTTAGATCTATCTCAATAGATCCTTATTCCTAGAATAAAGGTTGCATCTCCCATGTATTCCATGGAGAATTTTAATGAAATCCAAGCTTTCACCGATTGTATTATGGGAATGTCATTTCCAAGAAATGATATGTCATCATTATATAGGACAATAATTGTCAGTGCGCTCCCACTAACTTTCTTATATACACAAGAATTATCTTCGTTTTGAATTAATTCATATATCATTATGATCTTATCAAAACGTTAGTTCCAAGAACGCAATGCTTGCTTCAATCCATAAATAGATTGAATTAACTTGCAAACCTTGTTTGTTATTTTTGGTACGACAAAACCGTTAGGATGTTTATAAACATCCTCCAAAAGGTTTCCGTTGAAGGAAAGCGGTTTTGATGTTCAGCTGTCATATTTCATAAATGAAACATGCAGCATTAGCAAGCATTATCTGAACGGATTTAATCATGGCGACGAGTAAAAGGTTTCGTCGTAATCGACACAATGTTGATAACGATACATTTTCGCTACAAGCCTAGCTTTGTACGTTTGTATGTTGCCATCCATGTTTGTCTTCCTTGAAGACTCATTTAGTACCAATAGGCACAATGCCTTCTGGTACATCAACCAGTGTCCAAACTTAGTTGCTATACATGGAATCCATTTCGGACTTCATGGTACTTTGCCATAAAAGGGAGTCGATACCTTGTATCACTTCCTCATATGTAGTCGGTTCGTCTTCCTCAATAAGATTGACATCTACATTAGGGGAGATCAGAAACCCATACCTCCCAGGTTGTTTTCTGACTCTCTCCGACCTACGTGGTTCTTGTGTATTCGAAGATTGTGGTCCAATTGCATCCCTAATGAACTGTTTATGTTCCGTAAAGGAGTCGGTGCCTGGAACAGTATTACTCTGATTTTCATCAAGTTTTACTTTCCTCCCACTTACCACTGCATTTAGGAATTCCTTTTAGAAAAACTGCATGGAGAGCAACAACTACATTGTTCTCTTGTGATTTGTATAAGTACTATGCTTTGGTTTCCCTAGGATAACCCACAAATTAGGCACTTATCCGATTTGGGTTCTAGTTTGGTATCATCCAAACATATGCCCAACATTCCCAAATCTTCAGGAATGAGAAAACTCAGTCTCTTTCCTGTTCATATCTAATATAAAGTATGTCTAACAGATTTTTATGGAACCTTATTCAAAATAAGTATTGCACTGTTTAATACGTATCCCCATAAGGAAATTGGTAGCTCAGAGCGACTTACCATAAACCTTACCATGTCCAACAAAGTTCGATTTCTCTGTTCGGACACACCATAAAATTGAGGTGTTCCGGGAGGAGTCCACTATGAAAGAATACTATACTCTTTCAAGTAATCAAGAAACTCATATGTTAAAGTATTTTACAATATGGTTCGACCGTAATATTTTTAATACTTTTACCGATTTTTTTTTCTTACTTCGTGTCGAAACTCTTTGAATTGCTCAAAAGTTTCAGACTTGTGTTTCATAAGATACACATAACTGTAACGCGATGCCACATCCTGTTGGGTTTCTATTAAGTCCCAAGGATCAATTCAAGCAATGAAAAACATGTGAATACTCAACGAAGAATGGCGGAATCATACTTACATTGATCGGATTTTGTGATGCGAGGAACAACAAAACTTTTCTCCCTCATTGGTGCTCACGGCAGTGGACTGGTTTTGTGCTCCAAGAAATTCGGCCATGGTGATCCTCCAAGCTCCAAGCTTTGTGTGGTGATTCCATGCTCACAAGTTGGTTTCCCTATCACCTTAGGATGACCCTTCATGTGCTAGCATTGGAAAACTTGCCACAAATTTTCAATTTGCTTCTCCTTCATCTCACGGCTTTTGCAGTAAAAGAAGGAAAATATGGCCCTTGGCCGAGAAAGAGAAGAGAGTGAGAGGAGAGAATGAGTTGGTGGTAAGTTGTGTATCCAATACACTTAATTGATTTCTCAAACAATTAAAACATATACCAAAATTTGGTATTTACCTTTCTAAAAAGGTAAACCAAATTTGGAGCCAAAAATGGCAATAAATGCCCACAACAACTCACATCACTATTCACATCAAAAGTGACTAGACATCACATCACTCAAAGTGACAAGTGATTTGACGCTTGATATGACTAGTAGTTTGACGCTTGATGTGACTTGGGGGCCTCACTTGAATTCGAAATGCGAGTGCGTCGCAAACACTCCCGGCCTCGGGCGCTAATTCCAAATTAACGAATTTTCTGTCGCGGCGTAATTAAATAATTATGCCTACCAAAATTACTATTCACGTCGCTAACGAATTAATTCTAAATTAACTCGTTCGCACGAATTAAAATCTAATTTCAATTCCGCGTTGAAATCCAATTTCGTATAATATATCGAATATATTATTTCATCGATTAATTCCAAATTAATCGTTCTCTCTCTTTAATTAATATTTTATCCCATATAAAATATCTCTTACTAATTAATCCCAGATTAATAAAGTGCGAGTCATACGTCATCGGTGAATCTTCGGGAAGCGACCCATGAGATCCCCGGATATATTGACAGTAAATTCGGTCGTCAGACTATCCAAACACGTACGTACCTAGTACTACGTTTTTACCGATTTACAAGACATGGTTGGCTTCTAGCAAAGCACCGTGCCTACCCAATTCTCCAGAAATATTCTTACTGGAATATGTGATATATATCAGGCGTAGTATACGTAGTATTGCGTATTACGATCCAGTATCGGATGTCACGTGCAAGGCCTAGGGCTGGAAATGTGTCTGCCCCGTACGAAGCACATATCGGATCTCTGGTAACTAGTCTCTATAATCATATAAACATGACCTAGTCATAATATCCCGATAGCTGCATGTAGGACACAGAAACTGGGCGACGCATGTTGTTCTAGACTCAGGGCCTAGTTGGGAGTACGGAGTAGCCCACGGGGGACTAAACCGGAGAGTAATGGAGTCGCCACCCGATGTGAACCGGGAAAATAATTTAAGGCCGCACTCACCCCTCGCAAGGGAAGACCTCAAATCGTTGGGTTCGGAATGGTCCATACTTATGTCGTTTGTAATGAATGGATTTGTGCAATATTAACCAAGTCTACTCAACATACATGTTGGTCAAAGTAGTCTAAATTCTAGGTTTGCATGCTTCAACAGTAAACTTTTCATAACGGCAAACATCCGACATCACACATCAAACATGCTACATACATAGTAATCTAAACATGCCTTAATTTAAATTCCTAATACAAAAGGTAAATAACTAAAACATGCTTGAAATAAAATAACATTCTAGTAGCCTAATCATGCTCAAATACAAGTTGGATGAAATGAAATACATGAATCTTTCGAGTGGTACGGGGCATTGTATCCCGAGTGCAAACCATAATACCGTCCATTTGGATTCGGCTATGGAATTTATGTCCGGGTTTCCATCCGATATACCACAAGAAAGAACACATATTTCATTCACCCCGAAATCACATCATATACTAATTCATTATTTCATGCGAACTAATTCTAAATAACATGCTCAAATAACCATCCTAAGTCATTATTTCATGTGAATTAATCCTAAATGACATGCCAAGCTAATCATTCATACTAAACACATAAAAATACATTTCCTAAATCATTATTTTATGTAAATAAATTTAATACAACATACTAAAATAATTGAACACATTAAACACATGAAATACATTTTTTAAGCCATTATTTCATGTGAGCCAATTCCAACAACATGCCAAGTTAACTACTCATGCTAAAATACCATAAAATACATTTTTAAATCATTATTTTATGTGAGAAAATTCTGTAATATAAACCCTCAGGTCTAACCTTTTTTTTCGTTGCTCGGAGACGCGTTACACGGCCGTCGGAAAGGCTAAATCACCACGATCACGCCGGTTCGCTGTTTTAGTGTTTTGCTCACTACTTTGCCGCTTCGCTCGCTGTTTTGAGTCCGTTTTGCTGCGTTTCAGGTCTTCGTACTTTGCTCACTGGTTGGTAATGAGTTTAAGGTTGTCTTGGTGAATTTTGAGAGGTGTTGGGTTGAAGTTTGCTCGGTTCTTCAAAGGATTTCGAGTTCAGTGTTTTGCTCACTGTTTCAGTGAATTTGGTCACTGTTTTGAGTGAAATGCTACTGTTTGGGCGTGAATATGGTGGCTAAATGAGGGCTGAATGGGGTGTTAATCTAGGAGGCAGAATGTATGAGGATTAGGGGCTGAAATGGATGCAATTTCCGTGAGGAATAGAGGCAATGAAGGGCTTGAATGCAAGGGCTGATTGGAGGCAGTGAGAGGCTTGAATGTAAGGGCTGATTGGAGGCAGTGAGGGGCGTGTATGCAAAGGCTGATTGGAGTTAGTTTTTGCGCTGGTTTGAGGGTAGTGAGGAGAGAGGTCTTTGGGCGTGAACTTGAGCTTGAAGAGGGGTGTCTCGTGATGTCTTTGTATGCTTGGTATATGCTTGATCTCTATTAGCTTCCCAAGGCAGAAAAATGAGAGTTTATATAGGCAATTTGGAGTGCATTTAATAGGTAGGCCAAGGGCAATTAATTTGATACAAAGCTTTGTTGAAATGTGATGCATAATTGTGTTGCTTTGTTGACAATACACAAAGATGGTTTGAAAATGAATCAAAAGGAGGTGGGAGGTGATGGGCGTGGGGTGTAGGGAGTTAATGGTGTGGGGGAGATGCTTGACTTGGTGAGGGAGGCTATTAAATGGTGTAGGGTTGGTATAATAAATGGTTTGGAAAATTGATACCAAGGTAAAAGGTGAGGTCAAAGGTTAAAGTGAATAGGTAGAAGGGTAAGTTTTGATGGAATAGTGCAAAGAGGGTGAAATTTGGGGTCATGGTCGTGGGCCTCAAGGGTGGTGGGCTTGGTGTTTGATTTGTTTTGGTTTAATGGGCTTTGGATGTGGATTTGGGTATCTAGGTGGGCTTGGAAGGGTTTGCGGTGATTTTCGGGTTGTAGATACGCTTTGAAACGAACATTCAGCAAGCAAACTTTGAGCGAACTTAGCGAATTAATTCTGAAATGTATTATCTCTTGACTTCACCTTTCCTTCGACCGCTTTCCGCGAACTCCATGACTAAAAGGTGGTGCCTCCTTATAAGACTCCTCATCGGGTTTGGTATGCAAAAATGCAATGCCTACACTGCAGCATATAAGAGAACCAGTTTCGTATCCTACGTGATCATCATCTCCACTATGACTGGAGTGATACTTCCATCTCGACATCACACCCAATACACTACAATTCTCAATATACCCAGAAGAGGCGTACACAGAACCTGTTAAAGCCCTGGATGACCAAAACCAAAGTATATTGATTGTCGTAAGTATTAGCGGTGTAAGTCTCAGGTTAAGACCAAATACACCTACCCTGAATCGGACTTCCATAAACACATAGTCATACTACCAATGGAATTCCGAGGGGTCTATCGAGAGCGAAGCTGTTTTCCGTACCATCGGTAAAACACAACCTCCTATTACACTTGCATGAGTATCCTATACCCAAATATATGAGAACTATGTTGTTATGCTCCCACAACACGCACAAGTGTAATACCAGTCTATTCCGCATTATCGATGTCCAATCTCGATAATAATACAACTAGGGATATTTAATGATTAAACCTTTATGGATTGATAATGTCTCATATCATCTCAATCTGGAACTAATCATATGGACCTTCTATTATTTATACATCTTGGTAATCTAATTACAAATGATAGAAGAGCAATTTCCTTTGTCACATAGTTAATTTGTACAACAACACCATGATATGTACAAATTGTGATGCTATGGGCCATAACTGTCCAACAATCTACCACTTGGCCTATAGCCAATCACTCAAGTGTCCTACACCCGAACTATGTACGGTTCGCTCAAAGTTCTGCTGAGAAAATACTTTCGTCAGCGGATTTGCATAATTATCATCTGATGCGGTTTATTCGATCATCACACCGCCACGATGTATGATCCGAACGAATCAGATGTATAATTGAAGTATATATATGGATCGTTGATGAGACCATTAATTCTTTAGCCTGTGCTGAAGCCTAGCTCAGCTGCTAACAGAACCACTCCTAATCTGATTAGGATTATTATCAATCCAGAAGGCTTCTATTGCTGCCTCAGCTGCAGCAATAATCCACTTTTGTTGTTTATTCGGTAACAGTATCTTGCTTGGAAGATTTCCAGCTCACTATTCCGTTATTCAAACTATATAGTACCCTTGTTATGACTTATAGTCGTTTATATCGGTTAGGAAACTTGCAAGGGTGAACCCAGTCACTTCAAGTTCTTCTTCTCCATAGTCTAAGACAGCATCCTTAGATCTCTAAGATACTGAAGGATGTTCTTAACTTCAATCCAGTGACCATCACTTGGATTGGCCCGATTGTGACTCCATATGCTCAAAGTATATGAGACACCAGGTCGCGTACATTTTTCAATGTACGAGTACTCGGAGAGTGTTAACAACTTTTATATCTATCCCAGTAGATCTTTATTCCTAGAATAAAAGGTTGTTTCTCCTAAGAATTCTACGGAGAATTTTCATGAAAGCCAAGCTTTCACCGATTGTTTTATGGGAATATCATTTCCAAGAAATGACATAGCATCAATTTTAGGACAATCACTGTCAGTGCGCTCCCACTAACCTCCTTATATACACAATAATCATTTTCATTTTGAATTAAATCATACACCATTATGATTACATCAAAACGATAATTCCAAGAACGCTATGCTTGCTTCAATCCATCCATGGGTCGAATTAACTCGCAAACCTTGTTTGCTCATTTTGGTGCGACAAAACCGTTAGGATGTTGTAAACATCCTCCAAAAGGTTTCCATTTAAGGAAAGCGGTTTTGGCTTTCAGCTGCCATATTTCATGAATGAAACATGCAGCATTAGCAAGCATTATCCGAATCGATTTAATCATGGCAAAGAGTAAAAGGTTTCGTCGTAATCGACACAATGTTGATAACGATACCTTTTCGCTACAAGCCTAGCTTTGTACGTTGGTATGTTGCCTTCCATGTATGTCTTCCTTGAAGACTTATATAGTACCAATAGGCCCAATGCCTTTCGGTACATCAACTAGTATCTAAACTAAGTTGATATACATGGAATCCATTTCGGATATCATGGCACTTTGCCATAATAGGGAGTCGATACCTTGTATCACTTCCTCATACGAAGTCAGTTTGTATTCCTCAATAAGATTGACATCTTTATGAGGTGAGATCAGAAACCCATACCCCAGGTTGTTTTCTGACTCTCTCTGACTTACGTGATTCTTGTGTATTCGAAGATTATTGGTATAGTTTCAACCTTGATGAACTATTTGTGTTCCTTTAAGGAATTGGTGCCTGGAATAGTATTTCTACGATTTTCATCGAGTTTTACTTTCCTCCCACTTACCACTGCATATAGGTATTCCTCTTAGGAAAACTGCATGGCGAGCAACAATTACATTGTTCTCTTGTGAGTTGTATAAGTATTATACTTTGGTTTCCCTATGATAACCTACAACTTAGGCACTTATCCAAATTTGGGTTTGAGTTTGGTATCATCCAAACATATGCCCAGCATTCCCAAATCTACATGAATGAGAAAACCCAGTTTCTTTCCTGTTCATATCTAATATGAAGTCTGTCTAACAGATTTTTATGGAACCTTATTCAAAATAAGTTTTGCACTGTTTAAAGCTTATCCTTGAAGGAAATGGTAGCTCAGAGTGACTCATGATTAACCTTATCATGTCCAACAAAATTCGATTTCTCAGTTCGGACACACCGTCAATTTGACGTGTTCCGGGAGGAGTCCTCTTTGAAAGAATACTATACTCTTTCAAGTATTTGAGAAACTTATTGCTTAAGTATTTTCATCATGGTCCAATCATGGTGTTTAATACTTTAGCCGATCTGTTTGTCTACTTCGTGTCGAAACTCTTTGATTTCATCAACTGTTTTCGATTCGTGTTTCAAAAGAAACACATAACCATAACGTGATGCCACATCCGTAAAGGTCACGAAACATTCATATCCACCTCTAGCCTAGCTAGATATGGGCCCACTTACGTCACTATGAACGAGGGCTAACAGATCAGTGGCACTTGCACTTTTACTAAGTAAAATGTGTTTTAGGCAATTTGCCTAATAAACTAGATTCGTAGACATCATTTGAATATAATCAAATTTGTCCTAGTACCCACTCTTCGAAAGTGTGGATATACGAGTCTTGTTAATTATGTCCCAGACAACAATGCCACATATAAGTCTCAACTGATTAAATCAGTTTGAGCTATTTGTTTGTCATGTTATACGTTTGAGATTTATTTATATTCAAAATATAAATACTGTTATTCACATCTAATGTGTTTATCTCAATATCATCTTTATAAAATAAAATACTTTAGTGTTCTAGAATATAAAGGTATACCCGCAAAGGGTTAAACCCTGATATAGAGATAATGTTTCTAGTCAAACTTGTTACATTTTAACAGTTTGCTAATTTAAGTATACACCCGAATGGTTGTTCCTAAACTTAGGTATCTACGGTTAAAACAGCGACTCTCGTCCCTTTTTCAATTCGTAGGTAAATCTCAATTGAAGTCAGTATCCTGCTAACCAACAGATTCTACACACCAGTGCATATTTATGTACCACTTTTAGTATCTAAAATCCAATTTTAATACTAGTAGTGAACATATTTATGACAAACATATTTGAAGTCGGAGCCTTGCACCGTCTTCAATTCCTTCATGTCTGCCTTGTCCATACGGCAGTCACGCTTCAGTGACCCCATTTATCATTAATTAGGTAGACATTTTGGGATATGTCATATGTCTTCCCAGAAGATTATAATGTTTTTGCCTTTTCCCCGTTTCCACACCCCAGAATCATTTGGCCAAGCCTTGACCTTCGGGAATGTCGAAGTAAGATGCGCCCTGCGCTTCTTGCCCTATTGCAAACTCTGGCTTTGTCTCCTTGAGTATAGCCATTAACTCTCCAAGAGTTTTCTATTGCAATTTTGTACTTCTAAGATCTAAAGATAGATCTATGAAGATCCTTCAATTTCAATATCATACTATAAGGATCTAACCCTTAGTTCTGACTAAGAAATTAAGGAGTCTATATGGCAAGCTTAACGGATTAAGCACTAAAGTTATCATTACATGAATATTCCAAATATCTTTTTCTACTATTGCTCAACTCCGGGTTTGGCCTAAGATGTTATTTTATTAAATAAAATAACTTCTCAGTTTCCAGGACTATCCTAAAATTTTATTCCCAATTTGAAAATTAAAGTCGTTCAAAATATTTTCACCCAGGTTTATATTTTAAACATTAATCTTTCATGTATCTTGATTGCAATAGTCCAACTATCGAATCAACGATTTTAGGTACTACTTATTATAATGATTAATATAGTCTAACTATATAATCAACTATAATTTAATTGATTTAAATTCAATTATATTGATTACTATAATCCAATTATAAAATCAACTATTAATTGAATTAGTTAATTCAAATATATTGATTACTATAATCCAATTATATAATCAACTATAAATGAAATAGTTTGAATACAGTCCAACTGTTTAATTTAAAACAACATTAAATATTAGTCCAACTAATATATTAATTTATTGACGAAATATTTGAAATGAGCGCGTATGGCAAGTAACTAAACGAATATTGCAAATTTAATACTTGCCTCCCACTATTTTTCGGCGAGCCTCTAACCCTCTGTTGAGTACTCGGGAAACCTTGTTTCCTAGTGGGCTAGGATCCCGTTAAATAACACACAATCTTGACTTTGGCCAACGAATTGTATGATAATTAACTAGGTAGATCTCTAAGATCAATTGGATCCCATCCAATTCCTAGATCCAGTAGGTGGACATCCAAGTCCGAAACATATATCTTATATATGCCAATATATCCAATATATTGCATAACCTTTTCCCTCTGAATCAATTAAGCCTTGGCTTTGGCAAAACAAACTTAGTGATCCCAGTCAAGCGCGACCCATTGACCATGGAAAGCTTCGTAATCAATGTCGATGGACAAGAAGTGGTCTTGACTTTCGCCAACAAACCACAACTTGGAAAAGACACCGATATGGAACAAAGCCTTCGTGATTCAAACACATCTTCGACAGACAAAGGCCTTGACTTTGGCCAACAAACCAATGCCGTCTAGGATCTTGAGTGAGAATCACTCAATGGAGGGAAATACACTTAATATTGAACGAGGGTTTTTCGCGTGCAAATTGGCAACCAATTTATTATCTTTGTTAAGGTCTCATCATCATACACCCTTAAACATGCATTCTAAACACATAATAAGGCGCGTAAATAAATATAATAATGGTATGCGGATGGATATTTAAACACATTTTTCCTAGAACAAATCTCTCCATTTCCTCTCTCCCGCCTGCACAAGTATTACTTCTACCTGATTACATAACACTTCTAAAGAAACCTCATTTACATTGAGGAGAATATGTGAGAAGAGAAATACACAGAGTCAATAGGTAATAGGCTGGACACGCAGGTCCAATTAATAAATTCTAAATTTATTACAACAATTTCCAAAATTGCCCTCACCCATCTAATATCCATCTGATATACATTATTCATATATCGCATCCATGTATTCACACAAGCATATTATCAATCAATCTAATCCAATTAATTAATCTGATAATTAATGACCATCCAATGTTCAAACAACGATTTGATTTTGCGCGAGTCAAACTCGTTTTACGAATAAGTACTCAAAGTACGAATTCATGAATTATATTAAACTACAACATTAAATCCAATTTAATTTGTATTTAATACTAATTCATTATTTAATTCCAAATTAAATATTACACATTATTAATGAACCTTTAGCGACTTAGATTCTAAATCTAATCTTTACGGGTCTCAAAGCCCGATTAACATCCAATGTCAATTTAATTTAAAGTCCAATGGGCTTTCAATTAATTTCTTAAGGCATGGACTTTTGGTCAATATGGGTCAAACCCAAATACCAAAGCCCATTTAAGGAATCACCCTTATTTACCAAGAAACTAATTTAGGCCCATTAGGTCCAATTAAAATTAAAGGTCCATTAAGGCATAATTGGACTTTATGGATATGGTTTTGGGCCCAATTGGATCCAACCAATTAGCCTAAACCAAAAAGGTCAACCAAATTGGCCGAGAAAGAGAAGAGAGTGAGATGAGAGAATGAGTTGGTTGGTAAGTTGTGTATCCAATACACTTAGTTGATTTCTCAAACAATTAAAACATATACCAAAATTTGGTATTTGCCTTTTCCAAAAAGGTCAACCAAATTGGAGCCAAAAATGGCAATAAATGCCCACAACAACTCATATCACTATTCACATCAAAAGTGACTAGACATCACATCACTCAAAGTGACAAGTGATTTGACGCTTGATATGACTAGTGGTTTGACGCTTGATGTGACTTACAGGCCGCACTTGAATTCGAAATGCGAGTGCGCCCGCAAACACTCCGGGCTCGGGTTCGCTAATTCCAAATTAACGAATTTTCCGTCGCGACGTAATTAAATAATTATGCCTACCAAAATTACTATTCACGTCGCTAACGAATTAATTCTAAATTAACTCGTTCGCCCGAATTAAAATCTAATTTCAATTCCGCGTCGAAATCCAATTTCGTATAATATATCGAATATATTATTTCATCGATTAATTCCAAATAATCGTTCTCTCACTTTAATTAATATTTTATCCCAGATAAAATATCTCCGCAATAGTGCGAGTCATACGTCATCGGTGAATCTTCGGGAAGGGACCCATGAGATCCCCGGATATGTTGGCAGTAAATCCGGTCGTCGGACTATCCGAACACGTACGTACCTAGTACTACATTTTTACCGATTTACAAGACATGGTTGGCTTCTAGAAAAATATCGTGCCTACCCAATTCTCCAGAAATATTCTTACTGGAATATGTGATCTATATCAGGCGTAGTATACGTAGTATTTTATTTATTACGATCCAGTATCGGATGTCACGTGCAAGGCCTGGGGCTGGAAATGTGTATGCCCCGTACGAAGCACATATCGGATCTCTGGTAACTAGTCTCTATAATCAATAAACATGACCTAGTCATAATATCCCGATAGCTGCAGCATATAAGAGAACTAGTTCCGTATCCTACGTGATCATCATCTCCACTATGACTGGAGTGATACTTCTATCTCGACATCACACCTAATACACTACAATTCTCAATATACCCAGAAGAGGCGTACACATAACCTGTTAAAGCCCTGGACGACCAAAACCAAAGTATATTGATTGTCGCAAGTATTAGCAGTGCAAGTCTCAGGTTAAGACCAAATACACCTACCCTGATTCGGACTTCCATAGACACATAGTCATACTACCAATGGAATTCCGATGGGTCTATCCAGAGAGAAGCTGTTTTCCGTACCATCGATAAAACACAACCTCCTATTACACTTGCATGAGTATCATATACCCAAATATATGATAACTATGTCGTTATGCTCCCACAACGAGCACAAGTGTAATACTAGTCTATCCGCATTATCGATGTCCAATCTCGATAATAATACGACTATGGATATTTAATGATTAAACCTTTATGGATTGATACGGTCTCATATCATCTCAATCTGGAACTAATCATATGGACCTTCTATTATTTATACATCTTGGTAATCTAATTACAAATGATAGAAGAGCAATTTCCTTTGTCACATAGTTAATTTGTACAAGAACACCATGATCTGTACAAATAGTGATGTTATGGGACATAACTGTCCAACACATCCGTGTATGGTTACGAAGTATTCAAATCCACTTCTAGCCTGGCTAGACATGGGCCCACTTACGTCACTATGAACGAGGGCTAACAGATCGGTGGCACTTGCACTTTTACCAAGTAAAAGATGTTTTAGGCACTTTGCCTAATGAACTAGATTCGTAGACATCATTTGAATTAGAATCAAATTTTTCCTAGTATCCTCTCTTCAAAAGTGTGGATATACGAGCCTTGTTAATGTGTCCCAGACAACAATGCCACAAATAAGTCTCATCTGATTAATTCAGTTTGAGCTATATGTTTGTCATGTTATATGTTTGAGATTCATTTATCTTCCAAATATAAATATTGTTATTCACATCTAATGTGTTATCTCAATATCATCTTTATAAACAAAAACACTTAGTGTTCTGGAATATAAAGGTATACCGCAACGGGTTATACTTGATATAGAGATAATGTTTCTAGTCAAACTAGGTACATTATAACAGTTTCCTAATTCAAGTACATGCCCAAAGGGTAGTTCCAAAAATCAGGTTTCTACGGTTAAAATAGCGACTCTCGTCCCATTTCCGACTCGCAGGTCGATCTCAACTGAAGTCAGTCTCCTGCTAATCAGCAGATTCTGCACACCAGTACATATTTATGTACCACTTCCAGTATCAAAAATCCAATTTTGAAACCAGTAGTGAATAAGTTCATGACAAACATACTTGAAGCCGGAGTCTTGCCCCGCCTTCACTTCCTTCATGTCTGCATTGTCCATTCAGCAGTCACACTTCCAGTGACCCCGTTTGCCACAGTTTAGGCAGACATCTTGGGATATGTCATTTGTCTTCCTAGAATACTTTGACGATTTTGCCTTTGCCCATTTTAGAAGCTCTGGCTCTGCCTCCTAGACCATAGCCTTCAACTCTCCAAGAGTTTTCTCTTGGTTCATAATGAACCCGCCCCAGCTTCAATCCGATTAATTCTTAACAAATTAGTATTCACAATTTGTGAGGGTCGCTCTGGCTATATACGAAATCGTTGATTAATAATAAGATAAATCAATTTTTTTGGTAACTCCATGGATTTATGGCTGGGGTACTATTCCTGAATCGCACAGACAGAGAGGGGACTCTATCATACCTGCTAACTCCTAGGATGAGAAGGAGGTCCCTTGTTTTTGGCAGGAATAGTTCCAGCCTTTGTTGCCCCTCGGTAGAGTGAGTCTACTTAGCGAACTGGCAGGACGCGGAGATCGATTGATCAATATGAATCTCGAGAGTGGATGGTTGACCGCCGCCCCCTTGTCCTGGAGGCTCTCCGGCCGGAGAGAGGCTTGCTATCGTAACCCTTTCTCCCGGTGTATGTGAAAAAGAGTGACGAACCCGTTTTTGTTCGGTCATAGGTTGGTCCAAAGAACGAGAGTCGGCTTCCTTAAGTCCGTTGTTCCTGCGACACCTAGTGCTCTGACATACGCGAGCGAAAGAGCTTCTTTTGCAATTCATACTTCTAAGATCTAAGGTTAGATCTATGAAGATTCTTTAATTTCATCATCATGGTATAGGATCAAATCCTTAGTTCCGACGAAGAAATTAAGGAGTCATTGCAGTAAGCATAATAGATTGAGCACTAAATTATCATCACCATGAGTCTTCCAAAACTCATGCTCCACTATTTACTCAACTACGGGCTCAGGCCCCGAGAGGGTTTCTCTATCAAATAGAATAACTTCTTAGTTCCCAGGACTATCCTGAGATTCTATTCCCAATCTGAAAATTGGAGCCGTTCAAAGACATTTTCACCCAGGATTATGTTTTAAACGCTAATCTTTCAGTTATTTTGATTCCAATAGTCTAACTATCAAATCAACGATTTCGGGTACAATCAAATATAATGATTACTATAGTCTAACTATATAATCAACTATAATTTGATTGGTTAAATTCAAATATATAGATTACTATAATCTAATTATATAATCAACTGTAAATGAAGTAGTTTGAATACAGTCCAACTATTAAATTAAAACAACAATTGAATATTAGTCCAACTAATATATTTACAAATAATTAATGAAGAAAATGAAATGAGCGCGTATTGGAAAGTATCTAAACGAAATTGTAAATTTAATACTTGCCTCCCACTGTTTTTCGGCGAGCCTCTAACCCTCTGTGGAGTACTCGGGAAACCTAGTTTCCTAGTGGGCTAGAATCCCGTTAAATAACACAACCTTGACTTTGGCCAACAAGTTGTATGATACTTAACTAGGTAGATCTTCTAAGATCAATTGGATCTCATCCAATTCCTAGATCTAGTAGGTGGACATCCAAGTCCAAAATATATATGCCAATATATCCAATATATTCCGTAACTTTTTCCTCTGAATCAACTAAACCTTGGCTTTGGCAAAACAAGCTTAATGATTCCAGTTAAGCGGGACCCATTGACTTTGGAAAGCTTCGTAATCGATGTCGATGGACAAGAAGTGATCTTGACTTTGGCCAACAAATCACAACTTGGACAAGACATGCGATATGGAACAAATCCTTCATGATTCAAGCACATTCGCGATGGACAAAGGTCTTGACTTTGGCCAACAAACCAGTGCCAATCTTGGATCTTGAGAATGAATCATTCAATGGAAGGAAAGCGCTTAATATTTGTTTAGGGTTTTTCGCGTAATTGGCAATTAATTAATTATCTTTAATTAGGTCTCATCATACACCCTTAAGCATGCATTCTACAAGGCGCGATAAAATTAATAATGATATGCGGATGGATATATAACACAATTTTTTCCTAGAACAAATCTCTCTCTTTCCTCTCTCCCGCTAGCACTATTCATACTTCTACCCAATTACATAATACTTCTAAAGAAACCTCATTTGTATTTAAGGGAATTGGTGAGAAGAGAAATACAATGAGAAAAGAGGTAATAGGCTGGACACGCAGGTCCAATTAAATAAATTCTAAATTTATTACAATAATTTCCAAAATTGCCCTCACCCTTCTAATATCCATCTGATATACATTATTCATACATACATCCAAGTATTCACACATAGCATGTTATCAATCAATCTAATCCAATTAATCAATCTTTAATTAATGACCATCCAATGTTCAAACAACGATTTGATTTGTGCGAGTCCAACTCGTTTAAGAATAAATACTCAAAGTACGTATTCTTGAATTATATCGAACTATAATTTTAAATCCAATTTAAATTATATTCAATACTAATTCATATTTAATTCCAAATTAAATAATTACACTTTTAAGAGTGCCTTTTAGACTTGGATTCCAAGTCCAATCTTTATAGGTCTCAAAGGCCCAATTAGTATCAAATACTATTCAATTAAAGTCCAATGGGCTTTTAATTAATTCTTTAGGCATGAGCTTTGGCAATTATAGGTCAAACCCAAGATGCCAAGGCCCAATTAGGAATCACCGTATGCCAAAAAATCAATTTAGGCCCAATTAAAATTTTAAAGGCCCAATATCATATCTGGACTTTATGGAAATGGTTTTAGGCCCAATTGGATCCAACCAATTATCCTAAACCAAACTTGGTCCAACCAAGCCCATTAAGCCCAAATACAATAAATTAAATTAACTCATTATTCCAAATCATAAATTAATTCAATTCTAGCGTAATTATTAACACAATTAATTAACTAATCTAATGTTTCCAAAACATTTAATTAATCCATTAATTATGCTCTTTAATTCCAATTCATGTCCAACATAAATTGAAGCAAAACAATTCATTATAACATGCTTCATGCTCACGGTTTTGACAAGAAATAATTATGCAATTTGATTCCAATCCAATTAAATCAACATCCAATATACATTTCATGCCAACAACACATCCAATTGTCTAATTTTCAAAAAATCACCATGAGCTTAAGGGTTCTAAGTTTCGGCCAAGGGGTATATTTTGGGGAAAATTAATCCTATCAATTTTTCACAAAATTGAAGATTGAAAAATCCAATTCAACATCATTCAAACATAACCCAACAACCAATTTAGGAAAATCAAGTTCTAAACACAAAATTCCCGATTAAAGTCATGAACCCTAAAATTCCAAATCAAACTTAGGATGGCTCTAGATACCATTGTTAGTCTCCAAGACATACCACAAGATCAACTAAGAGTGATTTGTGTGTGAATTACCAAGAGAGTTGCGGAATACTCACATTGATTGGTGGAGGAGATTTCAAAAATTTCCATCTTTCCTTGGATGCGTTGGAAGCTTCGGAGCTTGAAGACGAGTTCCAAACTCTCGGGTTGGTCTCCCTATACCTTCCTTTGACTCCAAAATGTGCTAGCATGGTAGAATTTTTGAAACAAAAATTCTATGGAGAGAGGCCTCTAAGTTCGGCCAAGAGAAGCAAAAATGGGAGAGTGTAGGCACTGCATTTTTGCATGTAAGACCCGATGATGAGTCTCATTTGGAGGCACTACCTTTTAAGTCGCGGGAGCCGCGGGAAACGGACGTCGGAAGGGAAAAAGTCTTTTTTGTTGGATTCACTGGAGTAGCTTCGGGTTCGCTTGTTAGACCTTTGTTTTAAAACACACCTTTAACCCAAACCCCCATAAGACACACCCACCAAGCCCATCTCACTCAAGCCCAATCCAATAAATAAATTAAAACATTTAAAATGCATGTCCCAAATTAAATTAAATTAAATTAAAGTTAACTAATTTAAAGTAAATTAAAATACAATTAAAACCAATTAAAATCCAACACAAATTAAATACCAATTAAATTAAATCTAAATTATGTTAAACCAATTAAAATAAATCGAAATTAAATTAAACTAATATTTAATTAAAATATAATACCAAAATTAAAATAAATCATTACAAAATTAAAATAAATCACTTCTTAATTTAATAAATCACTCACCAATTTAAAATATTTACTCACCTAATTAACAAATTAAATGCCTAATTAAAGTCAATCAAATATATCATATTCCTAATTAGACAAATCATGTCCCCCAATCAAATATATGTTTTCCTTTTGTGACACTAATTAGATATTACACAAATCCCTTTCCATGCACAACCCTAACCCTAATTGCACCACTATAAAAATATAACACAAATCAACCCTAAGACATCTCTCTCAACGGCAACACAATAAAAAATACAAACCCTAATCACACTCTCACTCTCGGCAGAACCCTCACAAAACCTTTACTGCTCACCCCTCACTCTCTCTCACACACGACAAAACCCCATGCACCACGTTCATCACAGCCCTCATTCACGTAACATAATGGCCACCTAGCTCGCACAGACCAAAAAACCTTAACAATCACTCACCTCACGTAGCCTTAAGCAAGTCAAGTCAGTCACGGCAAAAACACTAAGCCCAACCTATGCCAGCCACTGACCAGCAACAATCATCACAAACCCAGCCAACAAACAATCAAGCACACACGCTGCTCACAAAAACACACACGTCAACCACCCCCCCTTAACAAAGCCACTGCCCTCAACGCATCAACCAGCTCCCACATCGCTCAAATAAAGCCCATTCCTCCACCGTTTCTTATAAGCACACTCACTGCCCCCAAGACTTCACGCTTCAACCAACCAACAGCCTTCACAGCCTTATAAATCTTCCCTCACTGCACGAATAGAACCCTTACTGCCCAGCCCCTCAAATTACCGAGAGACTGCCTGTTGCACTGCCCAAAACTGCCACAAATTACACTTACTAAAACTATCCAGTTTGCACATAAATACCCCTTAAAACTTCCCAGAAACTGTCCCAAAACTGCACCAAAAACTACCCTAAAATAGTCCCCGAAAAAAACCCCCAAAACAGTCCCAAAATCATGCCAAAACAGTAGCCTTAACACACCTGAAACAGTGACCAGAAAATACAGAGAAAAACAGCAGCAAAACGGAAGGAAAACAGCGACCAAAACATCAAAACAGCGAGCTAAGACGTAATCCAGTGAACCGAAAGAGTTGCGGAGTGATAGCCCTCCGACGGCCGTGAAACGTGAGTCCGAAAGTCGACATAAAAGGTTAGACCTGAGGGTACTTTCCCTATTATTTCCATCTATCTTTTTAATTGTTTTATTCGTTTTTATCGCATGAGAGTCGTTTATTGATGCATGATTGTGGCCCTTGAATAGATAGTAAATGCATGTATTGTGGAATGATGTATGTTGTGGCCCTTGAGTAAAACGGAAAATGTGTCGCCTCTTGTGGTATATAGGATGGAAACCCGGACATAAATTTCATAGCCGATTCTGAATGGACGGTAGTATGATCTGTACTCGGGATACAACTCCACGTACCACTTGAGTAAACGGTGCATATTTCGTTTTATGTTGTTTTGATTTGTTTATTATTCGTTACTTGATTTCTGCATGTTATTTGTTTATGTGATGATGTGATCGAGCGCATGGGCTTAGTAAGTTGGATTAAAGGTCCCCTATTTTGAGGGGTTAAAATCCTTTACCATGATGCTTTACCGCGCCGATTGATGTATATTCGGTTGAATATAAGATGTGTTCAATCGGGGTATACAAAGCAAATATTATTATCTTTATTGTTTATGTGTATGATGTGATCGAGTGCACGGGCTTAGTAAGTTGGATTAAAGGTCCCCTGTTTTGAGGGGTTAAAACCCTTTACCACGATGTTTTGCCGCGCCGGTTGATGTATATTCGGTTGAATGTAAGATATGTTCAATCGGATACACGAAGTCCGATATCATTGTCTTTACTTTTTTACATATGTATTGTGTTGTTTGCGCATGGGCTTAGTAAGTGCGATTAAAGGTCCTCCACTTTGAGAGGTTAAAATCCTTTTCCACGATGCTTCGCCGCTCCTTTCATTTCGTTATTCGCTTTTCTTTGTATGTCATCTTCTTGCATAATCATGCATCATGTTGCAATGCGCATGGGCTTAGTAAGTCGGATTAAAGGTCCCCTATTTCAAGGGGTTAAAATCCTTTACCACGATGCTTTGCCGCGCCTTTTAGCCCGTTATTATTTATTAGGTGTCATCTATTCATCTGTTCATGTATGTGTCATGTTGTTTACCGCATTTTGGAGGTCACTGCTGTAACCCCGTTCGAACGCGTTTCAGAACGCCGCACGAATGCATGTTTTCTATCTGGTCCCGTTCGAACGCGTTAACGCTATACGAACGCGAACCTTCTGTTTACCGTTCGAACGCGTTTACGAACGCTACACGAACGCGAATACACTGAACTGAGTCCTTTTTCATCACATGTCATGCATAATTGTTTCTTAGGTGATTTCTCTTGTATCATGTAATCAATCACATTATTTGTATCCTTGCGTTTACCTGTTTGATGTGTTCATGAGATGGTATTCAAGCATGATTAGGTCATTAGTGTGTTACTTGGTTCTTAGGCATGATTTGGCCTATTTGGTTGTTTATTTTCAAGCATGATTAATCGTTTTGTTTTGCGTTTGGAATTTGCATTATGTTTAGGTTGTTCTTTGTTTTCCGCATTATATGATCGAAACATGTTAATGAGATTGTCGTGTGCTATTGCATGTTTGTCGTTGTGATGATTACTTTCATGCATATAGAACTTAAAAATAGAATACCCTTGGAAATATATGTTGATAGGCTGATTAAATTATTGCACAAATCCTTTCATTACAAGTGACATAAGTAAGGGACCGTTCCGAACCCAACGGTTTGAGGTCTTCCCTGCGAGGGGTGAGTGCGCCTTAAATCTCATTTTCCCGATTCACACCGGGTGGCGACTCCATTATTCTCCGGTTTAGTCCCACACGGGCTACTCCGTACTCCCAACGGGCCGCGAGCCCGGAACAGCGTCGCCCAGTCCCTGTGTTCCCACAGAGAGAGTGAATAGTGTGTTTCTAAAATAATTGTGTGTTTATAAATGGTTTCAAAACCATGTTGGATAAAGCCAAGTGGTTTTGAAAAAACCATTTGCTTTTTGCCAACTACCACCATCACATTTTTCAAGTGATGTGACTAGTGGGTCCCACACTTAAATTCAAAATTCAAGTCGGGTGGCTCAACACACTTCGGGCTCGGTTTCGTTTATTCCGAATAAACGAATTTTCTGTCGCGACGTAATTAAATAAATTTATTTAATAATATAATACCCAGTAAAACTATTACTGAAGTCGCTCGTGAATTAATTCTAAATTAATTCGTTCTCTTGAATTAAAATCCAATTTTAATTCCGCATTGAAATATAATTTCAATTAATATATCTAATATATTATTTTTAGCCCAATTAAATAAATTAAATAGAAAAATCAAATTTCACTATTAAATTTATTTTACCGATTAATTCTAAATTAATCACGTTCTCTCTTCTCGACGAATTTATTCACAGATAAATTCTCGACGTAATAATCCCAGATTAATTCTTTCTCTTTTAATTAATCCCAGATTAATTATTACCGTAATTAATCCCAGATTAATTTTCTCTCTCATAATTAATTCCCAGATTAATTATCTGTTCGAGTCAAATGTCATCGGTGAATCTTTAGGAGGCGACCCAAGAGATCCATGGATATATTGGCAGTAAATACGGTTATCAGACTATCTGAATACGTGCATACCTAGTACCACGTTCTTACCGATTTACAAGACAAGGTTGGCTTCTAGCAAAGCACCGTGCCTACCCAATTCTCCAGAAATATATTCAACATGGAATATACATAATCTATATCAGGCGTAGTATAGGTAGTATCGCGTATTACGATCCAGTATCGGATGTCACATGCTAGGCCTGTGGCTGGAATTGTGTCTGCCCCGTACGAAGCATATATCGGATTAACAAGCAACTAGTCTCTTTAATCGGATAATCATGACCTTGTCATATTATCGAGATAGCTGAGAGCATTTAAGAGAGTACCAATTTTGTATCCTTGTGTGATCATCATCTCCATATTACTGAAGTGATACTTCCATCTTGACATCACACCAATACACTACGATTCTCAGTATACCCAGAAGAGGCGTACACAGAACCTGTTAAAGCCCCGGATGACCAAAAGCAAAGTATACTGATTGTCGCAAGTATTAGCGATGTAAGTCTCAGGTTAAGACCAAATACACCTACCCTGATTCGGACTCCCATAGACACATAGTAATACTACCAATGGGATTCCGAGGGGTCTATCCAGAGCGAAGCTTTTTTCGTACCATCGTTAAACAGAACCTCCTATTACACTTGCATGAGTATCCAATACCCAAATATATGAGAACTGTACCGTTACGCTTCCATAACACACACAAGTGTAATACTAGCCTATTCCGCATTATCGATGTCCAGTCTCGATAATACTACGACTAGGGATATTTAATGATTAAACCTTAGTGGATTAATTATGTCTCATATCTTATTAATCTGGTACTAATCATATGGTCTTTTATCATTTATATATCCCGGTAATCCAATTACAAATGATAAAAGAGCAATTTCTTTTGTCACATAGTTAATTTGTACAACAACACCATGTTATGTGCAAATCGTGATGCTATGGGTCATAATTGTCCAACAGAGTGATCATGTTAAGTCAGTTCAGGAGTCATATGTCAAATTTGTAGTTCAAAAGAACATGTCACAGAAGTTTGCCCATCCTTACCAGCCTTGAAATAGTGTCTTCATGACCAAGTTCGTTCCATAAACACATTTAATAGACCAAATCCAAACTCATTCTCACAGACCTATAATTCTGGTTGGAGAAACCGTCCAAACTTCAATTAGAGGAATGATAACCAAGCACAACCTTCACACCAACCTCCCCAGGTATACCAGAATTTCCGAAATTCCCATAATTATGCACCATATGTCCCACCACCTAGGAAAACTATTGAAGATAACTTGATTGCATTCATGGAAAAATAAGAAACCATCAATAACCAAAATGCACAAATGATGAATGATTTGAACGAAACTTTTGATAAAATCACATCTGTTTTGGCCATTAAAGAAAAAGGTAAGTTTCCTGCACAACCTCAGTCAAATCCCAAGAGTCATCAAAACCCTCACGAGGGTAGTTCTAGAATTCTACACTTAGACCAAGTCAATCTGTTATTACTCTTCGCAGTGGTAAGAACATCCACAGACCTAATCTTGAACCTCGTGAAACTAAGAATAAATAATAATCAGAGGGTAAGGAATGGGTTGATGAGCCATTACCCATCGTCGATAATAACAGTTTTTCTCATGCACCTCCATTTCCTCAGGCATTAAAAATAAAGAAATTGAACCATTCCCCAGAGATTTATGAAATATTCAAACAGGTAAAGGTCAATATCCCTTTGTTAGATGTCATCCAACAGATAACATCATATGCCAAATTTCTAAAAGATCTGTGCAACGTTAAAAGAAAACACCAGGTAAGAAAGAAAGCTTTTCTAGCTGAACAGATAAGTTCCATTCTCTCAACCAATAATACATTAAAATACAAAGACTCTGGTTGTCCAACTATTTCTTGTATTATTGGAAATCAAAACATTGAACATGATTTGCTTGATCTTAGAGCTAGTGTAAATTTACTGCCATTTTCGGTTTACCAACAACTTAATATCGGTGAGATGAAACCAACCTCAACTACCCTTTCACTTGTCGATAGATCGGTTAAGGTACAAAAGGAATTGTGGAAGATGTGTTATTGCAAATCGATAAATTCGTATATCCTGTGGATTTTATTATCTTAGAAACACATCATGTGGCAGAGATTTATAAGCCAATCCCTTGTAATACTTGGTTGGCCATTTTTAGCAACAACTAATGCTTTAATTAATTGCAGGAATGGAATCATGAATCTTTCTTTTGGCAACATGACATTAGAGCTAAATATTTTTAGCATGTGCAAACAGCCATATGATGAAGATAATGAAAATGAAAGCGTAGAATCAATTGAACCTATTGTGGAGGAGCATATTCAGGGGAGTTTATCTGATCCTATGAATTTTTTTACTGCTAATTTTATTGAGTCAAGTGCGCAAATAAATTCAGATATTACTAATGATTTTCTACTTGACTCTACACAAGTATTGGAAGACAAGGGAAAGATTGCAAACTTGGAAGAACTAGGAACACTGGACGAAGGAAAACATGAAGAAGCACCTAATTTGGAGTTAAAAGCTTTACCAGAATGATTGAAATATGCATTTCTAGAAGATAATCAAACTTACCCTGTGGTAATTTCTTCTTCTCTCACAAGCGATCAAGAAGGTAAACTTTTAAATGTGTTAAAAGAACATAAACTGGCAATTGGATGGACTTTAAAAGACATAAAATGTATTAATTCATTAATCTGCACACACCGAATACATCTAGAAGATAATGCTAGGACATATCGTCAACCACAAAGAATATTAAACCTCACATGAAAGAAGTTGTAAGAACAAAGGTCCTTAAACTTCTTGATGCATGCATTTTCTATCCTATTTCTGATATTAAGTGGGTAAGTCCTACACAGGTTGTACCTAAAAATTCTGGAATCACTATTGTAAAAAATGAAAAATAGGAATTAATCCCAACTCGCATTTCATCTAGTTGGCGTATGTGCATTGATTATAGAAAATTGAATGACGCAACTAGAAAAGATCATTTCCCTTGCCATTTCTTGACCAAATTTTAGAAAGAGTAGCTGGACACCCTTACTATTTTTTTCTTGATGGTTACTCGGGTATTATAAGATTCACATTGCTTTAGAAGACCAGGAAAAGACCACATTCACATGCCCCTTGGAACATTTGCATTTAGGAAAATGTCTTTGGACTTTGTAATGCACCTACAACATTCCAACGATGCATGTTGAGCATATTTAGTGACATGGTTGAACATTGTTTAGAGGTCTTTATGGATGATATAACTGTCTTTGGAAATTCATTTGATAATTGATTGACTAATCTAGAAAATGTTTTGAAAAGATATTGAAGAAAAATGACTTATGTTAAATTGGGGGAGAAATGTCATTTTATGACTAATTCAGGAATTCTTTTAGGACACGTTGTGTCGTCTAAAGGTATTGAGGTTGACAAGGCAAAAATAGAGGTCATTTCTAAATTACCATCGCCAAAAATAGTCAGGGACATTCGTTCTTTTTAGGACATGCAGGATTTTATAGGAGGTTCATTAAAGACTTTAGTACTATATCCAGACCCTTATGTAACCTCCTATTAAAAGATGCAACATTTGAATGGACAGAAGAATGCCAAAAATCATTCCGAAAAAATATCAGTATTTTAACTTCTGCTCCTATTATGCAATCCCCTGATTGGTCTTTGCCCTTTGAGCTAATGTTTGATGCTAGTGATTATGCAGTTGGTGCAGTTCTAGTCTAGGACAGAGAAATGAAGGTAAGCCACATGTAATATATTACGTAAGAAGAACTTTAAACAGTGCACAAATGAATTACACTACCACAGAAAAAGAACTATTTGCTGTAATATTTGCATTGGATAAATTTCGATCATATTTAATTGGTTCTTCAACTGTTGTTTACTCTGATCATGCTGCTGTTAGATATTTGATGTCTAAACAGGATGCTAAGCCAAGATTAATACGGTGGATTTTATTGCTTCAAGAATTCAATCTTACAATCAAAGACAAGAAAGGGGCAGAGAATGTGGTTGCAGATCACTTATCGAGACTCACAAACGAGTTACTAATCGATACCACTCCCATCAATGATTCTTTTCCCGATGATTTTATTTTTTTTTTGGTAAACATAATGCCTTGGTACGCTAATATTGTCAATTTTCTTACAACATGAAAGATACCCCCAGACTGGAGCCAACAAGATAAGAATAAATTTTTGACCGAAGTCAAAAGATTCTACTGGGATGATCCTTATCTGTTTAAATGCTGCTCTGATCAGATTTTCTGAAGATGCATACATGACAGTGAGATAAGTGGTGTCATTAAGTTTTGTCATTCAGAAGCATGTGGAGGTCACTTTTCGTCTAAGAAAACTGCTGCAAAAATCTTGCAGTATGGATTTTATTGGCCCACCATTTTTAAAGATACATACACTTTCTGCAAAACTTGTGAAATTTGACAAAAGTTGGGATCTATTTCAAAAAGAGCCTTAAATCTCATCATTGTCATCGAAATCTTTGATTGTTAGGGGATAGATTTCATGGGCCCATTTCCACCATCCTTTGGATTTTTATATATTTAGTTGCAGTCGATTATGTTTCAAAATGGGTCGGGTCGAGGCACTTCCGTCGGAATAATGATCACACAATTGTGATCAAATTTTTAAAAGAAAACTTGTTGAGTCGATTTGGAATTCCTCGGGCCATCATAAGTGATGGAGGTAAACACTTTTGTAATAGACCCTTTGGATCCTTAATGAAAAAGTATGGAGTCACACACAAAGTATCCACCTCTTATCACCCTCAGACAAACGGACAAGTAGAATTAGCTAATAGGGAAATTAAACAAATTCTAGAAAAAAGGTTAACCCAAATCGCAAAGATTTGTCTCTTCGACTAACTGATGCACTTTGGGCATATCGAACAGCTTTCAAAACATCTTTGGGTATGTCTCCTATCGTCTAGTTTATGGAAAACCTTGTCATTTGCCTGTAGAACTTGAGCATAAAGCATTTTGGGCTATTAAAACATTTAATTCAAACCTTGAAAATGTTGGTCAAGAACGTAAATTGTAACTAAATGAACTTGAAGAGTTAATGAATGGTTCATATGAGAATACGAAAATTCTTAAAGCTAAAACAAAAGTCTTTCATGATAGTCGAATTTCACATAAAATATTTGAAGTTTGTCAAAAAGTTTTGCTTTATAATTCTCGTCTTCATTTATTTCCTGGAAAGTTAAAATCCAAATGGAGTGGCCCATTTATTGTGAAACACGTTTACCCATACGGGGCTATTGACATTGAGAATCCTAGGGACGGTGATGTATTTAAAGTAAATGGACAGCGTCTGAAACCCTTTTTGGAGTATTCAAAATTTCAAGAAACATTTTTCCTGTCAGACCTAGTATACCTTGATTAATTTAGTTTCTTCCATGTTCTATTTAATATTTTTGTAATTTCCATTTTTCTTAGTTTTGTAGCATTCTTGTTCTTTTATTTTATCTCACACCCCGGTAAAGCAGCGGATAACGGTACTCCGTGACTCAAAGTCGGTTATTTCAGTTTCCTACAAAATAATGATACCCTACAAACTAAGGCATGGAAGAAACTCTCGCAAACCTCCACAAATATTTTCCTGCATTTCCCCAAAATGCTCTGACAAAAATTTACAAAGCCCTCATAGAAAGAATGAGAATTTTTATGATTCATGGTATTCCTAGTGATATTCGTTGGGTAATTGAAGCAAATGTTTGTTTTTCAGGTGAGTCACATGACTCCTCCATTCCTTACATGCCTGGTTCAGGGAAAAACACCTATTCTAAAAAAAGAAGAGCTAAACAAATGGGTGTTTGTTACAAGTGTGCACGATGTACGTGCAACACTCGTTGTCATTCTTTAGGAATTATGTCTGATAATCGCGATGATTAAAATGCAATTCAATAGGGATAGACTGAGTAAGGAGCCTTTTGATAATATATCATTAATCTCTGAGATGCATTCTAATGGATATATTCATCGTGAAATTCTCAGATTACACATACAATTTCATAAAGAAAGACAACCATACAGTCTCGGGAATCTGACTTTAAAAGACCATGTTTGCCAATTTATAATAAAATTGGATGGGAAGCCTATCCCCGACCCATAGAGGGCGTTCAAGCCGTTACTGAACGTAAAACCAAAGGAAGATGTGAGCCACAATCACAACTACCAGTATATATTATTGCATTGATTTCCTTCACTTTAAATTATTGTTTTGATTTACTTTTTCCGACAGTATCTAACCTTTTTGTTCACAATCTATTTTTTTTTATAGTTGTCATTTTAAAGATATTAGTGCATTTCTCACTCCCCTTTTCAGGATGTAAAAATTCAGCTCATCATTTCCCTTTCTTCAACACGTTTAGCTAAGAGAGATAGCACAGATGGAGACAACTTCAAAACGACGATTCATTAATATCTATGTGTTTTGTGGAACTAGCTCCGGAACTAAATCGGAATTTGTTGAGGGTGGAAGAGAATTGGGTAGAGCTATAGCAAACAGAAACAAGCACTTAGTATATGGCGGTGGCAATCTTGGATTGATGGGTTGTATTTCAAAAGCTGTACAAGAAGGTGGAAGTCAAGTTTTGGGGATCATTCCAAAACCTTTAACATAAAGCCACATCATCGAAAAATCGAATGGAGAAGAATGTATTATCTTATGTATGTCTGAAAGACTCACTGAAATGATCAATCATGATGATGCTTTCATTGCTTTACCAGGTGGTCTCAGAACGTTGGAAGAAATATTCACTGTTGCGTCATGGGAAAACTTGAATATTCACCAAAAACCTATTGGGCTGTTTAATGTTAATGGATTTTTCAATTTTCTTTTTGTATTTCTTGAAGATGCCAAAAAAATGGGTTTATTTCAAAATCGGTAAGAGTTATCTTCCTAACTACAAGAACAGCTGATGATTTAATTGACCAACTCTTAGCTTATGAACCAAGAATCGACCTTATTCTTTCCAAGTTGAACTGGTCTGGTAACGGTCGTTGCAAAAAGCGCAAAGTAAACCTGGATCTTAATCTGTAATCTTCAGTTTTAACTGTCAATTCCGCAATAACCAGGTGATATCTTCTAAAACTTTCCTTTTCTTTCTTAAAAATTTGGGACAATGTCTCATTTTGGTTGAGGGGAGAAGATAGTTTAATAGATAATTTTCATGTAAAGTTCATGTTTAATTGATGTCTTTTTTTTCAAAAGTTTTCATTTTTTTGTTATTTTGTGTGTAAGAATATATATATCCATATATATACACACAAAATAACAACAAGTTTGTTTTCTAAACCAAGTGGAATTATTGTCTAGAGGTGGCTATGTAAGGCGTTTTCACTTATGAGACGCATCTCAATTTAATTCGTAATAAGTTATTTATCGTTCCTTTCTTTTTGAATCATTCAAATTTATGAATTCTCCATAACAATAATTAAATTTGATCTTTATATGCTCATCTGACAGATATTATCAACAATATGGTAAGATATGATCATGGGTGGTAAGTGAAAATTCTGTAATATTCAGTTCTCTAGTTTGTTGGAGGTAACACCTATAGGCAGTGGAATTTTTATAATGTCAAAAAAAAAAGTTGAATTAAGTTCATTTTCATAGACTTTTTAACTCGAGCAATTAAGTCCATAGGAGTGTCTTAACACTTGGTACCCTAAGGCCAACTGGTCTGGGAATTACTGGCCCAAAGCTCATTACAGGGGTTAAAAAGAAATCTTAAGGGAATCAGACACTTTTTATCTGAGATCCGAGTAATGAAGTCTGTATGGGTGTCTTAACACCTAGTGCCCTAAAACCAACTGGTTTGGGAATCACTGGCCCAAAATTCGATACATGAATTGAAGATAATTTTGGACACTTTCTATCTAATATCCGAGCAATTAAGTCCATATGGTGTCTTAAAACCTAGTGCCCTAAAACCAACTGGTTTAGGAGTCACTGGCCCAAAGTTCGATACATGGATTGAAGATATTTTTATAAATAAACTTTCACTGCCAAAATGTGTAAACTCTAATATAATTTTAGAACAAAAATATTCTCTTTTTTCAACAAATACTTGTGATATTGTGGGCAAAATATATTGATTAATACCTTGTTTTATGAGTACATGGAAGAATGGTAAAAAGTACAGGAGAAGTCATTTATTTGATCATTTAGAAAGAAAGAAAACAATTGTCGACGTAGATAAGAATTTTCCTTTTTAAATTCCGCTTGAATTACTAGGGACTAGTAATAAGCTGGTCGGGGGTGTGATGCACACTAAAAAGTGCATATTTATTATACGATAAGTTGATCATTTCACACTTATAGTTTCACTAATCTCTCTAAATTGGCAAATTTGTGAAATATTATTTTTGTCATGCTTTGAGTATTTTTACTGTGTTATTTTATGTTATTTGTCAGGTAAAAATTGTTCGGAAGCTCGACAAGACAAACCACACTGAAAAATGGCAAAAATCAGAAATCAGCTTATGCGTCGCGACACAGCCTTTACATCGCATTGTGTCACGCCTTCCTCAACACGTGTCCCATCATGTCACTACTCGCATCGCGACACGTGGATCTTGCGGCACGTCGCGACTTGCCTAATGAAACAAAAGCATCGCACCTTCACCAACACGTGTCCCCAACGTGGATTCAGCCTTCTTTGACACGTGTCCTAGCATGCACGCGCGTCGCGACGCAAGATGAAAGTGCATGTCGCGACGCGTGGAAAAAATTGCCTATATAAATGAGCGTCCAGCATCATAAATTTTCATATTTTCTTTCCTGATTCCTCTATAAATCTTGGAGAGAGTGTGACTTCTTTGTTTATTTAAAGTTTTTCTTTTTGTAATGTCTTTTCCTTTCGGCAATAAAGGTATGAGTATGTTTTATTACAAAATGAGTAGCTAATTTCTTTTATGCTGGGTAAGGGTGAAACTTTTATAATGAAAACATAGATTAATCTCGCTTCTATTATAATAAATAAATTGAAATCTAATGATTAAAACTTGATTTAGATCTAGATTAATTATTGACAATCTTTCTACCGTCTTTATGGCTAGTTTTATTCTTTCTACCTTTCTACCGCCTTTATGGCTGGTTTTATCTTTCTACCGCCTTTATGGCTGGATTTATCTGTCTACCGCTTTTATGGCTGGTTTTATCTGTCTATCGCCTTTATGGCTGGTTTTATCTTTCTACCGCCTTTATGGCTGGTTCTTTACGATTTTGGCATAATTAAGTACCTTAGTAGGACTTGTTATAGACAAACGGTATCACCGCCTTTATGGCTGGTTTTATGTTTTTGGCATGCTTAGTACCTTGGTAGGACTAATTATTGACAGAAATGATTACCGCATTTATGGCTAGTTCTTTTTATTGGTATAATTAATTCCTGAAATAAATTAAATGGGTAACAATGGCAATTTGTAAATTATAATAAAGCGAGATTTCTAAATGTTTAAAAGACTAAAAGTGGATCCCCTAACTCCAGCATTTCATTCTAGTATTGTAATTTAATCTAAAAGTCCCCAACTACTTCAACAAATCAAACTTTTCTTCCCAGTACTATTCATTATTCTATTTTGCTAAATCTCTTCTCTGTGGATCGACCTCGGACTCACCGGGTTATTTTATTACTTCGACACTCTTATACTTGGGAGTAAAAGACCACTTTTCGAGCGTGTTAGGCATTTCGGAGTAGATCCTTAAAGCGTTCACATGTTTCATATAGAGTCTCAGCTTTCAGCTGCTTAAATATACTAATTTCTGCCCTCAGTTGAGCTGATTTAGCTGGTGGAAAGAATCTCTCAAGAAATTTCGTGGCCATATCCTGCCATGTCATGATACTCCCCATCTGTATTGATTGAAGCCAATCTTGCGCTTTATCCCTTAAAGAGAATGAGAATAAGCATAGCCTAGTAGCTTCTTTAGTCACGTCATTCATCTTTATGGTGTTTGTGATCTCCAGGAACATACTTAAGTGCATGTTGGGATCCTCTACAGCTGAACCCCCAAACTGATTCATTTGTACCATGTTGATCAATACAGGTTTTAGCTCAAAATTATTGGCGTTAATTGGTTGATGGGCAATCCCAGAATATGTATCATCAATGACCGGCTTGATGTGATCTATGATTAACACCTGCCGTGGATTGTTCTCTCTGTTTTCAGCTACCATTGTTTCCTTTTCAATTTTCCTATCTTGCCTTAGTCTCCTCGTTGTTCTTTCTATTTCAGGATCAAACAGGAGCGAGTTGAGACTTGTGGATCTACGCATACACTGAAGCACCGAAAGAAAAAAATCAATAAACAAAACAGAAAATAAATACAAACAAAAATAAAAAATAAAAATCTAAATAAAAATCTAAATTAAAGCTAAGATTACTTGGTAATAGTACTAATGTGAATTAAACAAACAATCCCTGGCAACGGCGCCAAAAACTTGACACCGTACACTTACGGTACTATATAAAATATCACAACAAGGGGTATCAGACTCATATTTTGGTACTTTTGGATCATAAACAAACGTTATAGGTCCATCGAGGTTTACATACAAGGTGGCCAGTTATCATTTCAAATTATTTGGCCTAATTATCATTAAAATATAAACTTGTCCTAGTTGAAAAGGTCCAACAAGTTTACATTTAATGATAAAAAGTTCATACAACTTTAAATGATTGGGGCCCAAATGCAAGCATAAGGGAGGCTTCTATAGGATAATAACTATTGGCTTTTTATGTGGGTTTATAAGGATATGACTTGGGCTCTTATCGGTAAAGGTCGCCCATAACTAGGTCTCCCCACTCAATGGTTCAATCGACCAAGTGAACGCACCTTGTTCTTACCCAAGAACATGAAGGTTTATCTACAGTTAGGTCTCTTCACTCAAGGATTTGATCGACCAAGTGTACGCACCTTTATGCTCAAGAGTACGTGCCAACAAGTGACGGTTGTCATCACATACCAATCCATCACCTTGAGTGAAAGTTGTTGGATAATTATGACCCATAGCATCACTATTTGTACAGATCATGGTGTTGTTGTACAAATTAACTATGTGACAAAGGAGATTGTACCCTTATCATTTGTGATTAGATCACCTAGATATATAAATGATAGGAGGTCCCTATGATTTGTTCCTAGATGGAGAATGATATGAGACAGTATCAGTCCACGAAGGATAAATCATTAAATATCCCTAGTCAGAGTATTATCGAGATTGGACATCGATAAATACGTAAAAGACTAGTATTACACTTGTGCGCGTTGTGAGGGCACAACAGTATAGTTCTCATATATTTGGGTATAAGATACTCATGCAAGTGTAATAGGAGGTTGTGTTTCACCGATGGTACGGGAAACAACTTCGCTCTGGATAGACCCCCTCGGAATTCCATTGCTAGTATGACTATGTGTCTATGGAAGTCCGAAATCAGGGTAGGTGTATTTGGTCTTAACCTGAGACTTGCACCGCTAATACTTGTGACAATCAATATACTTTGGTTGTGGTCGTCCAAGGCTTTAACAGGTTCTGTGCACGCCAATGTTGGGTATATTGAGAATCGTAGTGTGTTGGGTGTGATGTCAGACGGAAGTGTCACTCCAGTCATATGGAGATGATGGTCACGTAGGATACGGTACTAGTACTATTAAATGCTGCAGCTATCGGGATAAAATGACAAGGTCATGTTTATCCGATTATAGAGACTAGTCACCAGACATCCGATATGTGCTTCGTACGGAGCAGACACAATTCCAGCCCCAGGCCTAGCACGTGATCATCCGATACTTGACAGAAATACGCAATACTAGGTATAATACGCCTGATATAGATAATTTATTCCTATAAGGATATTTCCGGAGAAATGGGTAGGCATGGCGCTTTGCTAGAGGCCAACCTTGTCTTGTAAATCGGTATAAACGTAGTACGAGGTACTTACGTGTTCGGATAGTCCGACGACCGAATTTACTGCTAACATATATGGGGATCTCATGGGTCGCTTCCCAAAGATTCACCGATGACGTATGACTCGCACTCTAAATTAATCTGGGATTAATTAGAAGAGAGAGAAAATTAATCTGGGATTAATTGTGGAGATATTTTATCTGGGATAAAATATCATTAAAAGAGAGATAACGGTTAATTTGGAATTAATCGATTAATTAATATATTTGATATATTAAACGAAATTAGATTTCGATGCGGAATTAAAATTAGATTTTAATTCGGGCGAACCAATTAATTTAGAATTAATTTGTTAGCGACGTGAATAGTGATTTCGCTAGGCGTAATCATTTAATTACGACGCAACGGAAAATTCGTTAATTTGGAATTAGCGAACTCGAGCCCGAGATTATTTGCGAGCGCATTCGCATTTCGAATTCGAGTGCGGCACGCAAGTCAAATCAAGCATCAAATCATTAGTCGCATCAAGCGTCAAATCACTTGTCACTTTGAGTGATGTGACTTGACAACTTGTGATTGATGTGATTGAGTGATGGAAGTGGTTGGAGCCTTTAATTGTTTGACTTTTGAAAGGCCAAATTCATTCCAAATGCATTTGAAATTCAAATGTGTGTATAAGATACACAAATTTGGAATCAAACTTAAGACAATTCTCTCTTTCTCTCATCTCCTCTCTCTCACGCCCTTGGGGCCAAATTGCTTACTGGTTTCTCCAAAAACTGAGCAGTGAAGGGAAGCAAGAGTGGGTTTTGTGGCAAAATCACAAGTGCTAACACACTTACGAGACATGCGAAGGTGATAGGGAAGTCCACCAATGAGCTGGGAATCAAATGACGAAGCTTGGAGCTTGGTTTCTTGTTGATTGAAGCCCGAACCAGTGAGCTTGGAACTGCCACTGCCGAACCAGTGAAGAGGAGCAGAATTTCGATTTTGTTCATCGCCGTGTCGCTCAACCGATCGATGTGAGTATTCTGAAACTTCGTTGATTTGTATTCGCATATTTCATGCTTATTATTGATCTTGGGACCTTAATAGAAACAAACAATGGTATCAGAGCAAGGTTTGAGCATGAAAAAGTTTAGGGCTTAAAATTTGGGTAATTTGTATTTGATCATGATTTGAATAAATTGGATGTTTGAGTATGCTTAGTACATGTTTAATTGAAGATTGATTGGATCAATTGCATGAAATAATGTTTGGAACATTTTTCCCTAAATATTTGGGCTTGGCCGAATATGAGTTGCCATAAAATGTCTTGGAATTTTGATTTTTGATTCATTGGATGAGTTAGAATCATTCGGGAATGTGATTTAATGTCGATTGTGGAATTAATTGGATTGAATTCGAATCAGACAAAAATCCCCTCCTTGGCCGAGACTTTGAGCATGTGATTTGGGTTTGATTTTAATCAAAATGTGTTGGACATGTGATGATGTAATTGAGCATGATTAGTTGTGTTAATTGATGTTTTAGAAATGTTAATTTGGGTGATTAATCATGTTATACACTTTGGTTAATTAAATGTGAAATTGGATTTTTATGTTTAATTAAATTGGGCCTTAAAATTGGATTTGGGCTTTGGTGTTGTAATTGGGCTTGTTGGGCTTTGTTGTACAAAGTTGGGTTTAGGCAAAATTGGTTGGATCCAATTAGGCCCAAAACCGCTTCCATAAAGCCCAAATGCGACTTAATGGACCTTTAAAGTTTAATTGGGCCTAATGGGCCAAGATTGATTTCTAGGCTTATGGGGTAATTCCCGGATTAGATTTTTGTTATTCGGTTTGACCCAAGTTGACCAAAAGTCCACGCCTCAAGAAATTAATTAAAAGCCCATTGAACTTTAATTAAATTGACGTTGGACGTTAATCGGGCTTTGAGACTCGTAGCGATTAAATTTGGAATTTAAGTCGAAAAGGTTTATTATTAAAGTGTAATGTTTAATTCGAATTAAATAGCGAATTAGAATTAAATGCATATTGAATTGGATTTAATTATGTAGTTTAATTTAATTCGAGAATTCGTACTTTGAGTACTTATTCGCAAAAACGAGTTTGACTCGAGCAAAATCAAATCGTTGTTTGAACATTGGATGATCACTAATTATCAGATTAATTAATTTGATTAGATTGATTGATAACATGCTTGTGTGAATACATGGTTGCGATGCATGAATAATGTATATCGGATGGATATTAGTTGGGTGGGACAATTTTAGAAATTGTTGTAATAAATTTGATTTTTTAAATTGGACCTGCGTGTCCAGCCTTATCACCTCCTTATTCTTTGTATTCTCTTCTCACCTATTCCCCTCAATGTAAATGAGGTTTCTTTAGAAGTGTAGTGTAACGGGTAGAAGCAAATACATGTGCTAGCGGGAGAGAGAAATGGAAAGATTTGATCTAGGATCAATGTGTAAAGTATCCATCCGCATATCATTATTACTTTATCAAACGCGCTATATTATGTGTTTAGAATGCATGTTTAAGAGTGTATGATGGTGAGACCTTAAATAAGATAATAAATTGGTTGCCAATTTGCACTCGAAAAACCCTCGCAAAATATTAAGCCTCTTTCCTTCCATTGAGTGATTCTCACTCAAGATCCGAGACTGGCATTGGCTTGTTGGCCAAAGTCAAGGCCTTTGTCCGTCGAGGATGTGTTTGAATCACGAAGGCTTTGTTCCATATTGGTGTCTTGTCCAAGTTGTGGTTTGTTGGCCAAAGTCAAGACCACTTCTTGTCCATCGACATTGATTACGAAGCTTTCAATGGTCAATGGGTCGCGCTTAACTGGAATAACTAAGTTTGTTGTGCCAAAGCCAAGACTTAGTTGATTCAGAGGAAAAAGGTTAGGTAATACATTGGATGTATTGGCATATATAAGATATATGTTTCAGACTTGGATGTCCCCCTACCGGATCTAGGAATTGGATTGGATCCAATTGATCTTAGAGATCTACCTAGTTAATTATCATACAATTTGTTAACCAAAGTCAAGATTGTGTGATATTTAATGGGATCCTAGCCCACTAGGAAACACGGTTTCCCGAGTACTCGACAGAGGGTTAGAGGGTCGCCGAAAAATAGTGGGAGGCAAGAATTGAATTTGCAATACTCGTTTAATTACTTACCATACGCGCTCAAATCAAATATCATTCATCGTCAAATAATTAAATGTTAGTTGGACTAATATTTAAAATGTTGTTTTAATAAATAGTTGGACTATATTCAAACTATTCATTTATAGTTGATTTTATAATTGGATTATAGTAATCAATATAATTGATTTTAATCTATTAAATTATAGTTGATTAAATAGTTGGACTATTGTAATCATTATAATAAATAGTACCTAAATCGTTGATTAAATAGTTGGACTATTAGAATCAAGATTAAATTGAAAGATTGACGTTTAATACATAATCCTAGGGAAAATGTATTTAAATGGTTTATTTTTCAAATGGGAATAAATTCCAGGATGGTCCTGGAAAATAATAAGTTATTTTATTTGATAAAATAACATATTATGCCTAAGCCCGGAGTTAAGAAAATAGTAGAGCATAATCTTTGGAAGATTTATGTGATGATAACTTTAGTGCTTAATCTATTATACTTACCGCAGTAAACCCCTTAATTTCTTTGTCAGAACAAAGGGTTAGATCATTAAAGTATGATAAATAAATGAAGGATCTTCATAAATCTATACTTAGATTTTAGAAGTACTAAAATTGTAAACATAACTCTTGGAGAGTTAATGACTATTCTCAAGGAGACAAAGTCAAAGTTTGCAATTAGGCAAGTAGCGCAAGGCGCACCTTACTTCGATATTCTAGAAACCCGAGGCTTGGCCAAAGGCTATGGAATGTGAAAAAGGGCAAAGGCAAAATCATTATAATTCTAGGAAGATAAAAGACATATCCCAAAATATCTGCCTTAATTGTGGCAAACGGGATCGCAGAAGCATGACTGCCGTTTGGACAAAGCAGACATGAAGGAATTGAAGACTGGGCAAGGCTCTGACTTCAAATATGTTTTCAACATTATGTTCACTACTAGTATTAAAATTGGATTTTAAATACTTAGTGTGGTACATAAATATATATTGATGTTCAGAATCTGTTTTGAACAGGATATTGACTTCAATTGAGATTAATCTGCGAATTGGAAACGGGACGAAAGCTGTTGTTTCAACCGTAGATACCTAAATTTAGGAACTACCTTCGGATGTGTACCTAAATTTGGAAACTGTTATAATGTAACTAGTTTGACTAGATACATTATCTCTATATCAGTGTTTAAACCCGTTGCGGCTGAACCTTTATATCCTAGAACGCTAAAGTGTTTTATTATATAAAGATGATATTGAGATAAACACATTAGATGTGAATAACATAATTTATATTTTGAATATAAATATATCTTCAAATAAATAAAATGACAAACAAATAGCTTAAACTGATTTGATCAAAAGAAACTAATTTGTGGCATTGTTGTCTGGGACACAACTAAAACAAGAATCGTATATCCACACTTTTGAAGAGTGGGTACTCGGACTGATTTGATCCTATTCAAAAAAGTCTACGAATCTAGTTTATTGGGCAAAGTGCCTAAAACACTTTACTTGGTAAAAGTGTAAATGCCACCGATCTGTCAGCCCTAGTTCATAGTGAAGCAAGTGGGCCCGTATCTAGCTAGGCTAGATGTGGACATGGATATTTCGCGACCTATACGGATGTGGCATCGCGTTATGGTTATGTGTTTCTTTAGAAACACAAATCAGAAATTTTTAAAGTTTCGACACGAAATAGACAAATAGATCGGCTAAAGTATTAGACCGTCACGGTAAGACCGTAATGGAAAATACTTAAGCAATAAGTTTCTAATATACTTGAAAGAGTATGGTATTCTTTCAAATGAGGACTCCTCCCGGAACACGTCATTTTGACGGTGTGTCTGAACAGGATAAACCGAATTTTGTTGGACATGATAAAGTTAATCATGAGTCACTCTGAGCTACCATTTCCTTCAACGGATAAGCTTTAACAGTGCAAGAACTTATTTTGAATAAGGTTCCATAAAAATCTGTTTGACAGATTTCATATTAGATATGAACGGGAAAGAAACCGGGTTTCAAATTCCTGATAATTTGGGTATGCTAGGCATATGTTTGGATGATACCAAACTAAAACCCAAATTGGATAAGTGCCAAATGTAGGTTATCCTAGGGATACCATAAGTATTGTGCTTATACAACCCACAAGAGAACAATTAGATTGTTGCTCGCCATGCGGTTTTCCTAAAAGGAATACCGATATGCAGTGGTAAGTGGGAGAATAGTAAAACTCGATGAAAATCGGAGTAATACTATTCCAGGCATCGATTCCTAATGGAACATAAATAGTTCATCAAGGATGAAACTATAACATTAATCTTCGAATACACAAGAACCGCGTAAGTCGGAGAGAGTCAGAAGACAACCTGGGGTATGGGTTTCTGATCTCACCTCGTAAAGATGTCTATCTTTTGAGGTATACCAACTGACTACGTATGAGGAAGTGATACAAGGTATCGACTCTCTGTTATGACAAAGTGTCATGAGTCCGAAATGGATTCCATGTATATCAACTATGTTTTTATACTAGTTGATGTATCGCAAGTCATTGTGCCTATTGGTACTATATAAGTATTCAAGGAAGACATACATGGAAGGCAACATACCAACGTACTAAGCTAGGCTTGTAGCGAAATGTATCATTATCAACATTGTGTTGATTACAATTCAACCTTTTACCTGTTTCCACGGTATATCCATTTAGATAATGCTTGCTAAAGCTGCATGTTTCATTTATGAAATATATCAGCTTAACGGGAAAATCACTTTCCTGAAAAGGAAACCTTTTGGAGGATGTTTATAACATCCTGTCGGTTTTGTCGTACCAAAACTAGCAAACAAGGTTTGTGGGTTATTCGATCCATGTTTGGATTGAAGCAAGCATAGGTTCTTGGAATTGTCGTTTTGATGTAATCATAATGGAGTATGATTTAATTCAAAACGAAATGATTCTTGTGTATATAAGGAGGTTAGTGGGAGCGCACTGACAATAAATGTCCTATACAATAATGATAATATGTCATTTCTTGGAAATGATATTCCCATAATACAATCCGTGAAAGCTTGGCTTTCAAGAAAATTCTCCGTGGAATTCTTGGGAGAAACAACCTTTATTCAATGAATAAAGATCTACTGGGATAGATTAAGTTGTTAACTCTCCGAGAAATCGTACATTGAAAAATGTACGCTATATGGTGTCTCATATGCTTTGAGCATATGAAGTCACAAACAGGCCAATCCAAGTGATAGTCACTGGATTGATGTTAAGAACATCCGTTAGTATCTTAGAGAACTAAGGATGTTGTCTTAGTCTATGGCGATGGAGAACTTGAAGTGACTGGGATCACTGTAGCAAGTTTCCTAAACTGATAAGACGACTAAAAGTCGCAAACGGTACTACAAAGTTTGGATGACGGTACAGTGAGCTGGAAATCTTCCAAGCAAGATACTGTTACCGAATAAACAACAAATGTGGGTTATTGTTGCAGCTGAAGCAGCAATAGAAGCCTTCTGGGTCGATACAAAATCTAATTAGATTAGATATAGTTCTGTTAGCGGCTGAGCTAGGTTGCAGCATATGCAAAAGAATTAATGGTCTCATCAACGATCCAGATAAATACTTTGACTATTCATCTGATTCGTTCGGATCATACATCGTGGCGATGTGATGGTCGAATAAATCGCATCAGATGATAATCATGCAAATCCGCTAACGAAAGCATTTCTCAGCAGTTTGAGCCAACCGTACATAGTTCGGGTGTAAGACACTCGAGTGACTGGCTATAGGCCAAGTGGGAGATTGTTGGACAATTATGACCCATAGCGTCACTATTTGTACATATCATGGTGTTGTTGTACAAATTAACTATGTGACAAAGGAGATTGCACTCTTATCATTTGTGATTAGATCAACAAGATATATAAATGATAGGAGGTCCCTATGATTTGTTCCTGGACGGAGAATGATATGAGATAGTATCAGTCCACGAAGGATAAATCATTAAATATCCCTAGTCAGAGTGTTATCGAGATTGGACATCGATAAATACGTAAAAGACTAGTATTACACTTGTGAGCGTTGTGAGGGCACAACAGCATAGTTCTCATATATTTGGGTATAGGATACTCATGCAAGTTTAATAGGAGGTTGTGTTTCACCGATGGTACGGGAAACAACTTCGCTCTGGATAGACCCCCTCGGAATTCCATTGGTAGTATGACTATGTGTCTATGGAAGTCTGAAATCAGGGTATGTGTATTTGGTCTTAACCTGAGACTTACACCGCTAATACTTGCGACAATCAATATACTTTGGTTGCGGTCGTCCAGGGCTTTAACAGGTTCTGTGTACGCCAATGTTGGGTATATGAGAATCGTAGTGTGTTGGGTGTGATGTCAAGACGGAAGTGTCACTCCAGTCATATGGAGATGATGGTCACGTAAGATACGGTACTAGTACTCTTAAGCTGCAGCTATCGGGATAAAATACAAGGTCATGTTTATCCGATTATATAGACTAGTCACTAGACATCGATATATGCTTCGTACGGGGCAGACACAATTCCATCCCAATGCCTAGCACGTGATCATCCGATACAGGACATAAATATGCAATACTAAATATACTACGCCTGATAGAGATCCTTTATTCCTGTAAGGATATTTCCGGAGAATTGGGTAGGCATGGCGTTTTGATAGAGGCCAACCTTATCTTGTAAATCAGTATAAACGTAGTACGAGGTACTTACGTGTTCGGATAGTCCGACGACCGAATATACTGCCAACATATTCGGGGATCTCATGGGTCGCTTCCCAAAGATTCACCGATGACGTATGACTCGCACTCTAAATTAATCTGGGATTAATTAGAAGAGAGAGAAAATTAATCTGGGATAATTGTGGAGATATTTTATCTGGGATAAAATATCATTAAAAGAGAAATAACGGTTAATTTGGAATTAATCGATCAATTAATATATTTGATATATTAAACGAAATTAGATTTCGATGCGAAATTAAAATTAGATTTTAATTCGGGCGAAAGAATTAATTTAGAATTAATTCGTTAGCGACGTGAATAGTGATTTCGCTAGGCGTAATCATTTAATTACGACGCAACGAAAAATTCGTTAATTTGGAATTAGCGAACCCGAGCCCGAGATTATTTGCGAGCGCATTCGCATTTCAAATTCGAGTGCGGCACGCAAGTCAAATCAAGCGTCAAATCATTAGTCGCATCAAGCGTCAAATCACTTGTCACTTTGAGTGATGTGACTTGACAACTTGTGATTGATGTGATTGAGTGATGGAAGTGGTTGGAGCCTTTAATTGTTTGACTTTTGAAATGCCAAATTCATTCCAAATGCATTTGAAATTCAAATGTGTGTATAAGATACACAAATTTGGAATCAAACTTAAGACAATTCTCTCTTTCTCTCATCTCCTCTCTCTCACCCAGCATGAGACACTGGGAATGATTTAGGGCCGCACTACACCCCTCGCAAGGTCTGACCTTAAACCCGTTTGGGTTCGGATTGATCTCTTACTAATTCCAGTATAATATTTATGCTCAATGGAGGTATCCATATGTCTTATAACGCAATAGCACACACAAAAGTAATTTAAAGGCATACAAATGTGCAATCATGGATAATAAAATAACGGTTAAAAAAACAAGTAAATATCCCTACATTATCACAACATTTGATCAGAAAATGATACTGAAATGGATTTAAGCAAGCATCTCATGGACTGGCCTCAGTGAGGCCCGGCCATATATACACACTTATGTTCAGGCGGACTTGTTGTAAGTGTGACTGGATATCCTGCGTAAATTAGGAATGTAGGAATGGGCTTTCATCATGACAAGTATAGCAATAAACAGTAACAAGCAGGATCTGAGAAATAGTATTTAAGAATGTTTAAATGGTACGTAAATAGACAGTAATTTAGACAGATGCATGGACTAAAATAACACAGAGAATAATGCAATAATAAAGATATAAAAAAAACATAAACTAAATAGAAATTACATAATCATGATAAAATAATACAATGATGGTGACATAATGGCAAAGCAGTAACCAGAAATCAAGACAACATTAATAAAATCAGAAGCGAGCAGAAACAGGGTATGTTCCTCATCAGTCTGGCCTCGGTGAGCCTAGTCAGATAAACAATTTAGGTATTCATAAATGTATGATCAGACTTACAGGAAGTTTGGCTGGATATACTAGTTCAGAACAATAACTTAAAAATACAGAAATAGTAATAAGAAAGAAGGGTGCCTTCTGGTCATACCTTTTTTACATTAGTTTGACTCAGCATGAAGCCTCTGAATGCCTAGGTTATTGCTTGCTCGCTTGTTAAAATGGAGGAAACTCCAAGAACTGTTTCTCTCTCTCTCCCTTTTAGTTTGCAGTGTTTCAGATTGTGGGTGTTTTCTAGCAATTTCCCTCCCCTTTCTCTGAAGGGGGAACCCCCTTTTTATAGCAGAATTTGAGGACCTGAAAATGGATGGGGGAGGGAGTAGTAAAATCCATTCATTCTCGATTGTTTGTCGTCAGTTATAACTCGATACATATTCAACTGGATATATATCTTGAGATATATGTTCGGCCGGACTGTAGGCACTGCATTTTTGCATGTGAGTCCCTATGATGAGTCTCATTTGGAGACACTACCTTTTAAGTCGAGGCAGTCGCGGGAAACGGGCGTCGGAAGGGAATCGGTATTTTTATTAGATTTTATTCGCTTGTTTAGCTTCGGGTTCGCTTGTTGGACCTCCGTTTTAAAAAGCACCCTTAGCCCAAAACCCATAAGACACACACCAAGCCCATCTCACCCAAGCCCAATCCAAAGATAATTAAAACATTTAAAATACATGTCACAAATTAAATTAAATAAAATTAATATCTAATTAAATAAAATTCCAAAATTAAATAAATCACTTCCAAATTAAAATCAAATCAAATGATCCACTCACCAATTTAAATAAAATTCCCCACCGATTACAATTATTTCTTTCCCTAAATAAACTAATTGAATCCATCCCTTTATTATTTGATCCCTTTCCTTTTTAAATCCATGCAAACCCTAATCCTCCTACCCTTTCACTATAAAAATAGCACAAAACCAACCCTAAAAGACTCTCAATCCCCACGGCTTACACAAACAAAAAATCAAACAAATATAAACCCTAAACTGATCAGCCTCTTCTCCATGCACTCACAAACTACACAGACGTAAGCCTCTCATCCTCACTGACACGGACACACCCTCATCACCGATTAAGCAAACTCAACAAACCATTAGCCTTGATAGCCACTAACACGTAACCTTCTCTCTATTTGGCACCCTGCAAACAACTTCCACGCCACACACAATTCACGAGCTCCTTCTCTACCGCCATAAGCCCTCACGTCCAGAAAAAAGTCACTCACAAAACCAAAACCAAAAGCCACGCACCCACACACGTAACCACAGCCTTCAGCACACACTCACGTAATGGACGAACCCTAAGGCCATAAACAGATCAAACCCCACGCACCAATACCCACAGCCACCGTAGCCATCAACCACGCAACAGTGCCCTTGCCCTCATCACGCCCATAGCCATTCACAAATCTGCCTCACACCCCACAGCCCTCCACTCCACTCTTCACAGCTAGCCACTTCCGAACAAATCAAGATAAACCAGCCCCTCACCGAACGCCGAAACCAGTAACCAAACCAGTCCAAAAATAGTACGAAAACAGTCCTCGAACTGCTTAAAACAGTCCCCATAATATCACATAAAAATTGCCCCCAAACCAGTCCAAATAACCTATAAAACAGTAGCCTTAAACACCAAAAACAGTGACCAAAATACAGCAGCAAAACGGAGTCAAAATAGTAGCTTGAACAGCGAAACAGCGAAGAAAGACGTAGACCAGTGAACCAGAAAAGTTAAGGAGTGATAGCCCTTCCGACAGACTTGTAACGCGCTTCCGAAAGTCGACATAAAAGGTTAGACCTGAGGGTATTTTTCACATCCATTTTCATTCATATTTTTATTGTTTATTGAGTCTCGTTTGCATGATTATTGTGGAATGATGTATGTTGTGGCCCTTGAATAAAATGAAGAATGTGTCGCCTCTCGTGGTATATAGGATGGAAACCTGGACATAAATTTCATAGCCGATTCCGATTGGACGGTAGTATGATCTGTACTCGGGATACAACTCCACGTACCACTTGAGCAAACGGCGCATATTTTGTTTTATGTTGTTTCGATTCTTTTATTATCCGCTATTTAATTTCTGCATGTCATTTGTTTGTGTAATAATGTGATGAAGCGCATGGGCTTAGTAAGTCGGATCAAAGGTTCTCTAAGTTGAGGGATTAAAAGCCTTTGCCACGATGCTTCGCCGCGCCGGATGACGTATATTCGGTTGAATGTAAGATGTGTTCAATCGGGTATACAAAGTCCGATATCATTGTCTTTATTTTTATATTCATTATGATATTGTGCGCATGGGCTTAGTAAGTGGGATCAAAGGTTCTCTAAGTTGAGGGATTAAAAGCCTTTGCCACGATGCTTCACCGCGCCGGATGACGTATATTCGGTTGAATGTAAGATGTGTTCAATCGGGTATACAAAGTCTGATATCGTTTTCTTTATTTTTATATGCATTATGATATTGTGCGCATGGGCTTAGTAAGTCGGATCAAAGGTTCTCTATATTGAGGGATTAAAAGCCTTTGCCATGATGCTTCGCCGCGCCGGATGACGTATATTCGGTTGAATGTAAGATGTGTTCAATCGGGTATACAAAGTCCGATATTGTTGTCTTTATTTTTATATATGCATTATGTCATTAGCGCATGGGCTTAGTAAGTTGGATTAAAGGTCCTCCATTTCGAGGGTTTAAAGAACCTTTACCAAGATACTTCGCCGTGCCTTTTATTTCGTTACTCGCTTTTCTTTGTATGCCATCTTCTTGCATAATCATGCATCATGTTGCATTGCGCATGGGCTTAGTAAGTCGGATTAAAGGTCCTCCATTTGGAGGGATAAAAAGCCTACGGTCTACCTTTACCACGATGTTTTGCCACGCCTTTTATCCCGTTATTATTTATTAGGTGTCACCTATTCATCCGTTCACGTATGTGTCATGTTGTTTACTGCATTTTGGAGGTCACTACTGTAACCCCGTTCGAACGCGTTTCAGAATGCCGCACGAACGCATGTTTTCTATCTCAGTTCGTTCGAACGCTACTCGAACGTGAACCTTCTGTTTACCGTTCGAACGCGGCTACGAACGCCCATGGTAAACAGGCCCCCTTTCATCACATCTCATGCATGGTTACTCGTTTTGTCATTTGCCTTTTTGATTGTTCATGTTCTCGTATTTAGTCATTTATTATGTTCACATGATCACATGTTCGTTTCCATGATGCATGTTTACACGATAGTTATCTACTTATGCTCCCGCATTCATCCATCCAACATGTTAATGAAGTTATATGCTTACCGTTATTCCGATTTGCTTTCATGTGTGATTGTACAATTATTATCTACTGGCATGCCTATGATCAAATGTAATGTGCTTATGACATTGTATAATTGCCGTATTTCAATTTATCTTTATGCATGGAAATTCGGACATAGATTATATGCAAATAGGTTGTATGCAAATATGAAAATGTGTTACATGGGGACTTAGATGAACTTTTTATATATGCATGTGAACTTAGGAGTAAATAACCCCTTAGGAATATATGTTACCAGACTCGATTAAATTATTGCACAAATCATTTTATTACAAGTGGCATAAGTAAGGGACCATTCCGAACCCAACGTTTTGAGGTCTTCCCTTGTGAGGGGTGAGTGCGGCCTTAAATCATTTACCCGGTTCACACCGGGTGGCGACTCCATTATTTCTCCGGTTTAGTTCCCCCGCGGGCTACCCGTAATCCCAACCGGGCCGCGAGCCCGGAACAGCATGCGTCGCCCAGTTTCTGTGTCCCACAGTCTGGCGACTCCACTGGGGATAAAGAATCGGCCCCGAAATAATGTCTTGTAATATTATGATTTGTGCTTTAAGTTAACTGTTCCTGTAGTGGGTTGAAAGGGGTTTAATCAAAGGCACTTTTAAGGCTAGGTAATGGTTTGATGTCCTCCTTCACTCACTACATTTCTATAAGGAAAAGCTGTGAAGGCACCTAGATAATCATCTTCTCGTAGCCTACTGTGATGGACTAATTTGGAGGACTCGTTGTTTATTCCTGACACCAAGCGATAAGAGCCTAAAAGGCTTGGGTACTTAAGAGAGCCTCGCTCCACCCTCCCTCTGGGGAATCTACAACGGGAAATCCATTTGACAGTCAGTCACACACCATAACTCGTTGGCACGTACCTTAAGATATAAAAAAGGTGCGCTCACTTGGTCGCTCGAACCCTTGAGTGGGGAGACCTAGTTGTGGGTAATCCTTCGTCAGCGAGAGCCTTTGTCCACACCTCCGTAAACCCGCATGTGTACCTTAGTCGTAGAACTAATAAGAATTATTTACTTGTGTTTGTGTTTGGGAACATGGTCGTTTGGATCCATTCGGACCTTTTGTCATGAGGTATGGGCTTGTTGGGCCATTTAAATTGGGACAAGAACATATCTTATGATGATTGGGCCAAAAGCTTCTAAAACGCCAATAGGCCATTCTATGTTTGTGTTTAGGAACATTATCATTTGGATACGGTTGGACTTCTTGCCATGAGATGTGAACTTGTTGGGCCATTTAAACTGGGACGAGTTCACTCCAATGACAATTAGCCCAAAAGCTTCTAAAATGATGATAGGCCGATTTGTGTGAAAATTTTAATGAGTTGATATATTTCTTGTATCGCATGCATCTCATGCATCACATGCACCTCATGCATACATGCACCATGTTAACCCCCTTTTGTCTTGAAAGCCATCATAGATACCCATTGGTTAAGGAAGATGGCAGACTTGTCAAAAGACTGAGCAGTCACCAAGAGAATTGGCAGGAGACCTAACCCAACTGGATAGGAAACTCAATCATGCATGCATGCATACACGTAACTTATTTTGCATTCATTTTTGTGTTTGTTTTGTTTTGTATTCACAGGTTTCAACGAAGAAAAAGAGAAAGCGGCAAATGCAAGCCAACCAGAAGCAGCAACAGTACAGTGTCAGCAGTTTTCAGGAATGAATCACAGGGTTGAGGCCCATATCAGTATCAGTTTGGGGGCGAGGCCCATAACAGTATCAGTTTGCGGGCGAGGCCCATAACAGTATCAGTTTAGGGCGAGGCCCATATCAGTATCAGTCTGGGGGCGAGGCCCATATCAGTATCAGTTTAGGGTGAGGCCCATATCAGTATCAGTCCGGGGGCGAGACCCACATCAGTATCAGTCTGGGGGTGAGGCCCACATCAGTATCATTCTAGGGGCGAGGCCCATATCAGTATCAGTCTGAGGGCGAGGCCCACATCAGTATCAGTCTAGGGGCGAGGCCCATATCAGTATCAGTCTGGGGGCGAGGCCCATATCAGTATCAGTTTGGGGCGAGAACCATATTATTATCAGTCTGGGGGCGAGGCCCACATCAGTATCAGTTGAGGGCGAGGCCCACATCAGTATCGGTTTTGGGGCGAGGCCCACGTCAGTTTGAGGTCGAAGAACCACTACAGTCAACATAATTCGGGAATAAGGCCGAGGGAATAAAGCCTTCAATCAGTACAGTTCGGGAACAAAGCCCACAATCAATACAGTCAAGGAATAAAGCCCACATTCAACACAGTTCGGGAATAAAGCCCACAGTCAACATAATTCAGGAACAAGGCCCAGGGAATAAAGCCTTCAATCAGTACAGTTCAGGAATAAAGCCCTCAGTCAATACAGTGAAGGAATAAAGCCTAGAGGAATAAAGCCCACTTTCAAAATGGTTCGGGAACAAGGCCCAGAGGAATAAAGCTCTATCTTAACACAGCTCGGGAATACAGCCCATGGGAATAAAGCTCTATCTTAACACAGTTCGGGAACAAGGCCCAAGGGAATAAAGCTCTATCTTAACATAGCTCGGGAACAAAGCCTATGGGAATAAAGCCCACTTTTAAAACGGTTCGGGAACAAGGCCCAGGGGAATAAAGCCCAATCTTAACACAGTTCGGGAATAAAGCCTAGAGGAATAAAGCCCACTTTCAAAACGGCTCGGGAATACAGCCCAGGGGAATAAAGCTCTATCTTAACATAATTCGGGAACAAGGCCCAAATGAATAAAGCCCTATCTTAACACAGTTCGGGAACAAGGCCCAGGAGAATAAAGCTATCTATCTTGACACAGTTCGGGAATACAGCCTAGGGGAATAAAGCCATATCTCAGCACAGTTCGGGAATACATCCCAGAGGAATAAAGCCCTCTCTCAGCACAGTTTGGGAATACAACCCAGAGGAATAAAGCCCTATCTCAGCACAGTTCGGGAATACAACCTAGGAGAATAAAGCTCTCTCTCAACACGGTTCGGGAATACAGCCCAGAGGAATAAAGCCCTCTCTCAGCACAGTTCGGGAACAAAGCCTAGGGGAATAAACTCATATCTTGACACAGTTCGGGAATACAGCCCAGAGGAATAAAGCCCTCTCTCAGCACAGTTCGGGAACAAAGCCCAGGGGAATAAAGCCTTATCTTGACACAGTTTGGGAATAAAGCCCAGGAGAATAAAGCTCTCTCTCAGCACCGTTCGGGAACAAAGCCCATATTCAATACAGTTTGGGAACAAAGCCCAAAGGTCAAAGTATCTCAGCACAACAGGCAAGTCGAGTGGCAGCTGGCGAGCCAGGTAAGTAAAAATGCATTGCACGTACTTTGATAGGATTGTCACTGTCACACACTGCAGAAGTCCTATCAAAGTGGGGGCGACTGTAGGGACTGTATTTTTGCATGTGAGTCCATATGATGAGTCTCATTTGGAGACACTACCTTTTAAGTCGAGGAAGTCGCGGGAAACGGGCGTCGGAAGGGAATCGGTATTTTTGTTAGATTTTATTTGCTTGTTTAGCTTCGGGTTCGCTTGTTGGACCTCCGTTTTAAAAAGCACCCTTAGCCCAAACCCCATAAGACACACACCAAGCCCATCTCACCCAAGCCCAATCCAAAGATAATTAAAACATTTAAAATACATGTCACAAATTAAATTAAATAAAATTAATATCTAATTAAATAAAATTCCAAAATTAAATAAATCACTTCCAAATTAAAATCAAATCAAATGATCCACTCACCAATTTAAATAAAATTCCCCACCGATTACAATTATTTCTTTCCCTAAATAAACTAATTGAATCCATCCCTTTATTATTTGATCACTTTCCTTTTTTCAATCCATGCAAACCCTAATCCTCCTACCCTCTCACTATAAAAATAGCACAAAACCAACCCTAAAAGACTCCCAATCCCCACGGCTTACACAAACAAAAAATCAAACAAATATAAACCCTAAACTGATCAACCTCTTCTCCATGCACTCACAAACTACACAGACGTAGCTTGAGCAGCGAATGATTCCTACAGAAAAAATGGAATCGACTTTGATGAGATCTTTTCACCAGTGGTAAAAATGGCTTCAATTCGAGTCATCCTTGGATTGGTAGCCAGTTTGAACTTGGAGCTTGAACAGATGGATGTCAAAACAACATTTCTTCATGGTGATATGAATGAAGAAATCTACATGGAGCAGCCAGAAGGATTCAAGGTTTCAGGAAAAGAAAACCTTGTTTGCAAGCTGAAAAATAGCTTGTACGGGCTCAAGCAAGCACCGAGGCAATTGTACAAGAAGTTTGATTCATTCATGGTGGGTCAATGCTACAAAAGAACTACAACAGATCAGTGTGTATACATTCAGAGGTTTCCAGATGGAAATTTCGTTGCTCTTCTACTATATGTGGACGACATGTTGATTATTGGACAAGAAGCAGCGAAGATCAGCCAGTTGAAGAAGGAACTCTCCAAGTATTTTGACATGAAAGACTTAGGACCAACTCAACCGATTTTGGAAATGGAGATTGTTCGTGACAGACAGAACAAGAAGTTGTGGCTTTCACATGAGAGTTATATTGAACGGATAATCAAGAGGTTCGATATATAGAAAGCCAAACCAATCAGCGTTCCGATAGCGTACCATTTCAAACTGAGCTAAAAGTTTGTGCCCCTCATCCAAGAAAGAGATAGAGGAGATGTCATCGATACCATATTCTTCAGCTATTGGAAGCCTAATGTATGCAATGGTATGTACCAGGCCAGATATTGCACACGCAGTGGGTGTAGTGAGCTGTTTTCTCTCTAACCCTGGAAAGCAACATTGTGAGGCAGTCAAATGGATTCTCAAGTACCTCAAGGGTACATCGAAGTTTCGTATGTGCTACGGGGGAGTTGATCCAATCTTGGAAGGTTATACAGATTCAGATATGACAATAGATCTTGATGGGAGAAAATCTACATCAGGTTTCATCTACACTTTTGCAGGGGGAGTTGTATCATGGCAGTCAAGATTGCAGAGGTGTATTGTATTATCCACAACAGAAGCTGAATACATCGCTATAGCTGAGGCAGGAAAAGAAATGTTGTGGTTAAAGCATTTTCTCCAAGAGTTAGGGATCAAACAGACATGATACAAGATACATTGTGACAGTCAAAATGCTCTGGACTTGAGCAAAAACTCAATTTATCACTCCTGGACGAAGCACATCGATATTCGCTATCATTGGATACGCGAGGTGATGGATCAACAACTGATGCGACTAGTGAAGATCCATACAGATGATAATCCAGCTGACATGTTAACAAATGAGGTTACTCGGGATAAGCTAGAGTTGTGCAGAGACATAGCCGGATAGCTGTCAGATGATGATTGTTTCAGATGCAGCTGGAGGGGGAGAATTGTGAGAACTAGCATGCATGAGACATGCACATTTACATCTTTTCTAGCAAGCATCAACAACCAACAAACTGCCAAGCCATTGCCATGCAATGATGAGAAGCCTTCAAGCCAACTTTAAGTGGAGTTGAAAATGGAGCAATCAAACAACAAACTTTAGGTGGTGATTGCCATGAATTTAGGAATGGCTATGAGTTGGCAAAAACATGTGGCACTGTAGCACACGTTTTTTCCTTATAAAATGGAGCTCCAATTCATTTGTAAGGCATCCTAAAGTGTGCAAATAGAGAGAGTATAGTGAGGTTTTTTGTTTTGTAAGTTTAAACACTTGTATTCTATTCTATTATTGTAAGTAATAGAAGCTCTCGGTTTTTCCTCAAAAATACTCTAGAGTGATCAGAGAATCACAACATTTATGACTGTAGGTTAAAAAATACAATCACAAATGTGATTGTGCTCAATGTGTACGAGGATCGGTAGTGTGATTGAGGCAATATGGCTAAGATAAGTGTGACTGAGAGTCAGTAATATGACTAAGATCACAATTATGACTATGTTCAATATAACTCAAGGTCAGCAATATGACTAAGGATCGATAATGTGACTGGGGTCATAATTGTTACTGTGCTAATGTAGTCGATGGTCCACAATATGACTGAGGTATATGACTGATGGTCGGCAATGCGACTAAAATAACTAATATAACTGATGTCACAAATGTGATTGAGGGTTGGTAATGTGACTAAGGTCACAATTGTGACAATATTCAATGTGATTGAGGGTTGGCAATTTGACTGAGATAACTAATGTGATTGAGGTCAAAAATGTGAATGAAATTACAATTGTGACTGAAGGTCGGTAATATGATCAAGGTAAATAATGTGACTAAAAGTAAGCAATGTGACAGGCACACATAACGCAACTTTAACAATGTGACTGAGGTAAAAATATAATCATAATGAAGGTTAATGTGAGGTATGTGCGATGTTACAATTTTATGGATAATTTTGATATTATGTAAGTCTTAATTTGAAAAAGGCTTATTGATGAAAATTGTAAGTATGTATGTGAAGTATAAGTATACTTTAAAAAATTATTATTTGGATTTCGGATGAAAAGATATGAGTGTTTGAAAATAACTAATTTGAAATTATTATTCATGTAATTTTTTTTTATTATAAACTTTATATTTTGAAAGATATTTACATTCTAAAGTAACAGTAGAAAAAAATAACAAATTTATTTGGGATGTATGCTTTAATTTTTTTTAGAAAAATATTTTTATTAATTATCCATTTTTATTTTTATTAATTTTTAAATTTGGCTTGAGTTAAATAAAAAAAAAAAAAAAAATTAGAACCCCTATTTACAATATACAAAATATATTAATCTAAATATCTAACTCAGAAGATATTTAGATAATGAATAAATCCGAATTCATTTGTTTGTGGAATCTAACAAAAATTTCATTGCAAAAACATTTAACTTGTCAAATGGTACAGGTTTGCGCTGCGCCAATAACTTGAGAAGAGAGTGCTTCAAATTTCGTTAAACAGTTATTCTGCTTACGTAGCCTCGCCCCTCTCTGTTTTGCAAGTGAACGAAAGGTTAACATCGATCTACTGAAATAACTTGGTGGCGATTGGGGAAAGAAAATTCGAGTTAAGCAGTAAAAGCACCAAACTTGTTGCAACCTGAAATTATGGCACTCATTTAAAATATATATATATATATAGATGAAATTATGGCACTCTTAAACCATAACAATATTGTAAAAAATCTGCCTTGGGCTAGAGCAAAGTAAAGACTAGATAATCTCTTACTCAAGTCACCAACAATGAAAATGATTGTAAGCAGAACCCAATGGACAAAAAGAATTAAGAATACAAACCCAATAGGATAAAAAGTAAAATTTGGTCAAGGGACGAGGATCCTACTCGTCTAATTCACAACTCAACCTTCAATTCCTAATACTTGATTAGATTCACAAGCCAAACCAAAGCTTAAAATGCAAATCCCGCCTATTAAGATTTTTCCATTTGTTCAACAAACTTCAGCATCCAATCTCTAATTCTCAATTACAAGTAATATGACAGCAAGCAATTAAAAACAATTTTACTAATGTATCAGCATCTCCCTCCAGAAAATGGAAAAAACAGATAATAACCAAAACTGAGACGAGCAATTTTCTACAAAAGAAGATACACCTTAATTAAATCATTAATCTTTAAAACATAGTACATAAGAGCAGTATCTCCATCTACAGCTATTAAATCTTGGAAAGGAGGGAGAAGCAACATGAGTCTCTTACACAATGATGATGAGGAAAGCAGCTAAAAAGGAATTAACAAGAAAGCACAAAGCATTATCATGTTGTTCCAGACATTGTCACAGCCTAACAACTATGCTATCTTCTTCCTTGCAAATTCTACTCATCATCATCATCATCCTCCTGCAGAAAACCAACCCAAAATCATATATCAACAAACAATTTCAACACAAACCTAATGAGCAATCAATTGTCAGAAAGTCCAAAAAAAAAAAAAACAGACCTCACCGCTGCCCTCTTCATCATCCTCATCATTCACCTCAGATATTGACTTCTCGGACTCATCTTCCTCCTCTTGCTTAGATGCCTCGGCCTATAATTTATTTAACAATCCAGTTAGATAACAGAATAAAAACAAACAACAATTAAAACAATAACAATCAATCAAATTACCTGTCTCTTGTTGTAAGTTTTCATGTCCTTCTCATAGTCAACCTTGCGCTTCTCAGCCTTAGAAACATAAGGTGCTTTCTCCTGCAATAATCAAATTCCAACTCAATCACAAATTCCATCATCAATTACATATTTAAAGTTCTTCAGCTCCACACCATAACCCACTTACAGCTTCGGACAATGACTTCCATTTCTCGCCGCCAGCTTTACCAACCTGCATAAATAAACACAACATAATTAAATCAATTGAAAAACAACAGTTAATATTAAGCACGAAATGATAAATTAAACAAAAAACAAATCAAAATTTATAATGCTTACAGCAGCTACTGATTTGTTCTTAGGATGATCCTTCTTGTACTGCTCACGAAATTCTTCCCTGTATTTGTTAATTCGATATCAATAATCCACACCACGCTCGCTTTTTTATTTAGTTAACGAAAAAAATACGAAGGTGGAAAAAAAATCACAGGAGTCCTATTTCATCACCAAGTAAAGTAAATTCTCATCATAAAAACAAAAGTTAATAAATTAAATTACATGAAAACAAAGAAGGCGCTGGCTGGCCTCTTCGGTTTGTTAGGATCCTTAGCTGCCTTTCCGGATTTTTTAGCTGCTTTTGCAGGCTTCTTGTTCACAGAAAGCCTATTATTCAAAAAAAAATCCAAAAAAATAAATATATAATGCAGATCTGAGATCTAACGGTCAATAATCGGCGAAAAAATCCAATGAATTTGATCAACACAAAACCTACTTGGCGTTTCTGGTATCTGACTTTGATTTACCTCCTTTCATATCGAATCCTGCAATTTCAAAAAGATATCAACTAAAAAGTAGAGCTTAAATCGAACAAATTATACGGAAATTCGTCAGGATTGAACGAGAAATTTTACCTTGATTTTGAAGTTAGATAGTGTTAGGGTTTCAAACAAGAGATACGAAAGAGCGGAGGTATTAAGTGGGGGAATTGAAATTGAAATTCAATTGCGCACGAAATGAAAAATTTGGCATTTTAGGGGGGTTTCGGCGGGATTTCGAAATTTACTGCCACGTCATCGATCCTAGTGAATTTGATTTGGAAGTGTTAAGCTTGAGCGTTGATTTGGCCTTGTGTTTTCTTTTTGTGCTTCTTTGTTCTCTCATTAACTTATGTGCTTCTTGTTCTCCTCTTAACGGTGCTTTTTGTTTTTGCGGTTGGTGGAGATGTGTTGGGTTTTGGACTGAGTCGGTCATCTCTAGCCAGGCCCAATTAAGTACTGGCATCTTGATTGGGTTTTGATGGATTCTATCCGAGCCCAATCTTTGCTATCCTATCCTACATTTTTAAACGCTCGTGTGAATTCAACGGTATAAATCATGTACTAAGCAAAAGCCAAATCGAGGGTTTTTTTTTTTAATTTTTGATATTTTCTAGCTAAATTATAGCAGAATTTTTTAGGTGTCGTGTATTTCTGTTAGTGAAGAAAATCGCCCTAGGACGAGCGAGTTTATCAGGACGATGAAGAGAAGGGCAAGCGAAGGACGGCAAAGGAAGAAGCAGTTAGGACGATTATCATACGAACAGACACGTTGCAGTTGATCCCCACAACTTGGCGGTTGATGAGTGGTATTTCTATCACTATTTCCCACTCATTTAAACTTAATATTTTGTATAGTTTCTTGAGTTTTGTGAATATTTTGATGTGTTTTGTGTTATTTTGCAGATAAATAAAGTTTCAGGACATTCTGGAGGTGTTTTTGGGCAAAATGGACAAAACTGGACAAAAAGGGCAAAATCGTCATTTCAGCGTCGCGACGCTGAAGCCTTGCGCGTCGCGACGCCCAACATGCGCCGAATCTGCTAAAATGCGCCGGGTCCACAAATCAGAATCTGAGATAAGTTTGACTTTGCTAACGTGCGCCGTGCCACGTGTCACCATCACAACGGAGATGCTAAAATGCGCCTTGCCACGTGTCAACATCCTACGGTGCCGACAGTCATCATCGCCACGTGTGCCACGTGTCATCCTACGTGTCGCCACGTCAACCGGTCAACCGAGTCAACAATGCCATGTGACATGCCACGTCATCATCGGCCAATCACAGCTTGACACGTGTCAACATCTCATTGTTTGGACGGCCACCGCCCCACGTGTCGCCACATCATCTTCCACATCAGCAGCCCCGTCAGCAAGTCAACCGAGTCAACATGCCACGTCATCATCGGCCAATCACAGCTTGACACGTGTCAACATCTCATTGTTTGGACGGCCACCGCCCCACGTGTCGCCACATCATCTTCCACATCAGCAGCCCCGTCAGCAAGTCAACCGAGTCAACATGCCACGTCATCATCAGCTAATCACAGCGCGACACGTGTCGAAATCTTATTCGTCTGACGGCCGCCGCCCCACGTGTCGCCACGTCGCCTTCCACATCATCAGCGTGACGCAAGCAATGACGTCATGAACAGTTGACACGTCAGCGTGATGCAAGCTATGACGTCATGAACAGTGCCACGTCATCGGATAAGATTCTGAGCCGACCAACCAGCACGTGACACGTGTCGAACTGTACCCAGCGTCGCGACGCTAGTGCAATTTGGGCGTCGCGACGCCGGACCCTTATCCGTGCCTATAAATAGAGTTCGAGATTTCATATCTCAGTGTACCATTTTCTCTCACTTCTTAGTTCTAAATTGAGAGTTTCTCTCTCTAGTTCTTTAAATTCAAGTTTTGTAATTACTTTTTAATAGTAATAATAATTTACTTTCTTTATTTTACAGTTTTTACTATTCAATATGAGGAGGTAACTTCCTTATGCTAAGGTGAAAGGTAATTCTTTTACTATTGTTATTTAGATTAATCTCCCGTAAAAATAATATATTTACTATTTAAAATCTGATTAATAAAGGATACCGTCATATTGGTCGGTGATAATAAATTACTATTCCGCCTTTATGGCTGGTTATTTTGGTTCCGCCTTTATGGCTGGTTATTTTGGTTCCGCCTTTATGGCTGGTTATTTTGGTTCCGCCTTTATGGCTGGTTATTTTGGACTTAAATTGACTTAATCAGGATACCGCCAGATTGGTCGGTTGATATAAATCACAAGTTTATATATTATTTTACTGGGAGATATCTAAATAATTTATAGTAGAAGTTAATCTTCCTTTTACCTTAGCATCTTTATTTTATTTTTACTTTTCAGTATTTATTTTACCGCAATTACTTTTCAGCAGTTTTGTCTTTTATTTTCAAGTTTTACCAGCCCTAGCTATGTGTCATAACTAAGTTAGTATCTAGGGTTGTGATGAAATTCAATATCACGGGTTTATAAGGGTTAGATTATAATTTGGGTAATATAAAGAAATATTTATTGAGTCTTAATCTTAATGCTCTTTAATTAACTGGCCATTAATTAAATGATTAGGTAAACTTAAAATGAACTAGACATAGGGATTTTAAGTTTAAGACCTAGATTCAATAGTTCACGATCTTCCTTAAGGATAGATAACCCTTTCAATAGATTTCCTTACAGGATAGGAATAATACATGTCGGGCGGGGGTAGCCATAATTGAAACTTAATCATAATGAATCTAGGTAATTTGGTTGACATAGACATATGGTTCAATTGGATTATACTAGGTATTTGTAATTGACCATCGGAAGAGGCTTTTACATAAATTAGTGTTTCAGGTTAATAAATCAATATATTACCCAATTATAATATAACCACTTTATCTTTAATTAATATTGGAATAAATTACAACCCTAGATAGTTTTAATATTGAATTTTCTTAAAATCTACCTTCAAACAATTTTATTTTATTGTCTTTAAATTTAGAATCGTCGCTATTTCAAATCAATTAAATAACCTGTTAGATACTAGTAATCATTTAACCTCATAAAATTAATAACTTAGGTATTAAGTCCTCGTGGGATCGATACTTTTTATACTACTTGAACGATACGTACGCTTGCGTTATACGTGTGTGTTTACGCCGGTCAAGTTTTTGGCACCGTTGCCGGGGACTTATTTATCTTTTATTATTAGTCTAGGGGTTAGATACTTTTACTTGTATCTAATTTCTTTTTACTTATTGTTTTTGTTTTCTTATATTTCAGGTTCTCAGAAACTTCATGAGACGAACCAGAAGCTTTGAACTACGACCGTTTGACCCAGAAATTGAAAGAACCATCAGACAGTTGAGAAGGGAAAGGCGAGAAGCCAAGAAGCTTTAGTCAACATGGAACCTGAACTTTGGAGATTGCACCACCAATTCCCATTCGAGACAGAACCATTCCGGTGGTTGACAGACTCATTTCATGCATTTACTCCCTCCATTACCAGCAAATGCAGGTGACATCAAAACTTGCATTCAGATGATACAACAGTCAGTTCAGTTTGGAGGAAATGCAACTGAAGATCCTAATGCCCACATCAGCAACTTCCTGGAAGTTTGCGGTACTTCAATTACAACCGAGAAGCTGAAGAAGCAATGCGACTGCGTGTCTTCCCATACTCCTTGAAGGACAGAGCTAAAGCCTGGCTACATTCATTACCAGCAGGTTCTATCACAACATGGAACACCTTAGCCACCAATTTCTTGCAAAGTATTTTCCACCAGCCAGAACTGGAAAGCTGAGGAAGACATCACATCCTTTGTGCAACAAGACTCCGAAACTCTCTATGAAGCTTGGGAAAGGTACAAAGACTTACTCTGGAAATGTCCTCACCATGAAATTCCAAAATGGCTTCAAGTCCAAACATTTTACAATGGGCTTTCTGGAATAATGAGAACCACAATTGATGCTGCTGCTGGAGGAGCTTTAATGGCAAAAGGAGAAGATCAAGCCTGGGAACTAATCGAAGAAATGGCCAACAACAACTCTTTGTGGCCAACTGAAAGAAGCTTGATTCAAAGAATTGCAGGAATATATGAGGTTGGAGCTAATACAGCAGTCAACACCAAGCTGGATCAGATATGCAAATTCATGGAGACTCTTACCACTGGATCCACAAGTTCACCATATGGAGGAGCACCAGAATCAAATCAACTTGAAGAAACGGTGAATTATGTCAACAATTTCAACATGCAGGGGAACAATCCATATTCCAACACCTACAACCCAGGGTGGAGGAATCATCCTAATTTTTCATGGAGCAACAATTCAGGCCAACAGCAAAAGAACTATCCACCACCTGGATTCCAGCAACAGAATAAAGGCCAGGAGCAGACAAATGAACCAGTGATGGCAGAGATGTTAGCTCAATTAAAAAGATATGAAGCTATGATTCAGAGCCAATCAGCTTCCATTAAAGCACTGGAGAATCAGATCGGACAACTGGCCAACGCTCAGAGTTACAGACCGCCAGGTAATCTTCCCAGCAACACAGAACCAAATCCAAGAAACCGAGGGAAGGAGCAATGTCAAGCCATTACCTTAAAGAGTGGTACTGAGATCAACAAAGACATTGGAGCCAAAACAGCTGCTTAGGAATTTCCAAAAGAAGCTGAACAACAGATGGAAGAGAAAGAGGCAAAAGAAAAAGAAGCAAAGGAAAAGAAAAAAAGAACAGATCACTCCACCACCACCATTTCCTCAGCGTCTTCAGAAAACAAACTGGACAAACAGTTTGCTCGTTTCTTGGAGATTTTCAAAAAGCTGCACATCAACATCCCATTTGCAGAAGCCTTGGAACAAATGCCCAGCTATGTCAAATTCATGAAAGACATCCTTTCACGAAAAGGAGATTGGGAGATTACGAGACAGTAGCATTGACGGAAGAATGCAGTGCCATCATTCAGAGGAAGCTTCCCCCGAAGTTGAAAGATCCTGGAAGTTTCACAGTTCCATGCTCAATTGGAGAACATTACATCGGTAAGGCTTTATGTGATTTAGGTGCCAGTGTTAATTTAATGCCTTTTTCTATTTACAGGAAACTGCAAATTGGAGAAGCAATGCCTACCTCGGTATCTTTGCAACTTGCTGATCGAACACTAGCATTTCCAATGGGAGTCGTTGAAAATGTGCTGGTCAAAGTTGACAAACTCATCCTTCCAGCAGACTTCATCATTCTTTATGGAAGAAGACAAAGAAATACCTATCATTCTGGGGAGACCATTTTGGCTACAGGTAAAACTATAATTGATGTGCAAAAAGAAGAACTAACCATGAAAGTGCAGGACCAAGAAGTGACATTTAATGTTTTCAAAGCTATGAAATTTCCGAGTGATGAAAAGGAAGAAGAAGATGCTTCAGAGTTGATATTATTGATAGATCATTCAGGATACTGAGCCAAATCCCACGGATACACTTGAAGCTTGCATCACCAATATGACTGACAGCGAGCTAGATGCTGAAATCCTAGAATGTATCAACTACCTTGACAAACCATTCCGATTTAAAGCAATACCTCCATTTGAAAGTTTGGAATTGCCAAAGAAAGATCGAGTCAAGCCTTCGATTGAAGAACCACCACAGCTGGAATTAAAATTACTTCCAAGCCATCTCAGGTATGCATTTCTTGGAAACTCTTCTGAATTACCTGTTATTATTTCTTCTTCACTAACATTGGAGCAGGAAGAAAAGCTACTAAGAGTTTTACGAGAACAAAAAGAGCCATGGCTGGACTATAGACATCGAGGTAGACATTCGATATTGCAGTACATCATTTTGCATGCACAAGATCCTGATGAACGATGAGTACAAACCCACAGTGGAGCATCAACGGAGACTCAATCCAATCATGAAGGAAGTTGTGAAAAAAGAAATCATCAAATGGTTGGATGCTGGCATCATTTACCCCATCTCAGATAGCACTTGGGTAAGTCCTATGCAGTGTGTACCAAAGAAAGGAGGAATTACTGTGGTCACCAATGAAAAGAACGAGCTGATCCCAACAAGAACGGTGACTGGATGGAGAGTATGCATGGACTACAGGAAACTTAACAAAGCCACGAGGAATGACCATTTTCCACTACCATTTATTGACCAGATGTTAGACAGACTGGCGGGTCATGAATTCTATTGCTTTCTTGATGGATATTCAGGGTACAATCAAATTGCCATCGCCCCAGAAGATCAGGAGAAAACCACATTTACATGTCCCTATGGTACTTTTGCTTTCCGCAGGATGCCATTTGGATTATGTAATGCCCCCGCCACTTTTCAGCGTTGCATGATGGCCATCTTCTCAGACATGCTGGAGCAGAGTATGGAGGTTTTTATGGATGATTTTTCTGTGTTTGGAGATTCTTTTGACCATTGTTTGCAAAATTTGGAACAGGTATTACAAAGGTGCGAAGATACAAACCTGGTACTCAACTGGGAGAAATGCCACTTCATGGTGCAAGAAGGCATTGTTCTTGGACACCGGATCTCACAAAAAGGGATTGAGGTAGACAAAGCAAAGATCGAGACAATTGAGAAACTACCTCCACCAACATCTGTCAAAGGGATTCGAAGTTTTCTTGGACATGCAGGTTTTTACAGGAGATTTATCAAAGACTTTTCCAAGATTGCTAAACCTCTTTGCAATCTTCTGGAAAAGGATGTGTCTTTTAACTTCACCAAAGAATGTCAGGAAGCTTTCAAGATCTTAAAACAGAAACTGATTTCTGCCCCCATCATTGTAGCACCAGATTGGACCCTTCCATTTGAGGTAATGTGTGATGCTAGTGATTTTGCTGTAGGTGCAGTTTTGGGACAACGCAAAGCAAAGATTTTCCACACCATTTACTACTCCAGCAGAACTCTGAATGAAGCTCAACTCAACTACACAACCACTGAAAAAGAGTTGCTAGCAGTTGTGTACGCTTTTGACAAATTCCGCTCTTATCTGTTGGGTCCCAAAGTGGTGGTCTACACAGATCATTCAGCAATCAAATATCTTATCACAAAGAAAGATGCCAAACCCAGATTGATCCGTTGGATACTTCTTCTGCAAGAATTTGATGTGGAGATCAGAGACAGGAAAGGAACAGAAAACCAGGTGGCAGATCATTTATCGAGGCTCGAGAATGGAGAAACAGCTGACAAAGATCCATCAATCAAAGAAACTTTTCCAGATGAACAACTGTTTTCCATAAATCAACAGGAAGTCCCTTGGTATGCTGACTATGTCAATTATATTGTGTCAGGAAAATGGCCGTTGGAATGGACAACTCAGCAACGGAAGAAGTTCTTCAAAGAAGTCAAGCACTATGTCTGGGATGAACCGTACATGTTTAAACGCTGTGCTGATCAATTATTGAGACGGTGTGTTCCACAAGAGGAGGTCAACAGTGTTTTGCAACACTGTCATTCATCACCATATGGCGGACACTTCAGCAAAAACAAAACTGCAGCTAAAGTCCTACAATCAGGTTTGTTCTGGCCCACACTCTTTAAAGATGCTTATCTTTTTGCTTTTCAATGTGACAGGTGCCAGAAAACGGGGAATATTTCCAGGAGAAATGAAGGACCATTGCAAAACATAGTGGAAGTAGAGATATTCGATGTATGGGGAATTGATTTCATGGGACCCTTTGTTCCATCATTTGGAAACTTATACATCCTGGTTGCTGTAGACTATGTTTCCAATGGGTCGAAGCAATTGCACTGTCATCCAATGACTCAAAAGTTGTGATCAAATTCCTGAAAAAGAACATTTTCACTCGATTCAGAACACCTCGGGCAATTATCAGCGATGGTGGCTCACATTTCTGCAACAAATACTTCGATGCACTCCTATCCAAATACGGAGTTACTCACAAAGTTGCCACAGCTTACCATCCACAGTCAAATGGACAGGTTGAGGTTTCAAACAGGGAGATCAAGAGAATCCTAGAAAGAACCATTGGATCAACAAGGAGGGACTGGTCAACAAAACTAGATGATGCATTATGGGCCTACAGAACAGCTTACAAGACACCCATTGGTATGTCCCCATATCGATTGGTGTTTGGGAAAGCATGTCATCTGCCAGTTGAGCTTGAACACAAGGCGTACTGGGCACTGAAGAAGTTGAATCTTGACTCACAAGCTGCAGGAGAGAAAAGACTTCACCAACTCAATGAATTGGAGGAATTTCGCCTACAGGCTTATGACAATGCCAAATTATACAAAGAAAAGACCAAAAAATGGCATGACCGAAAAATAGTGCACAGACAATTGGAACCAAAGCAGCAGGTGTTGTTGTACAACTCAAGATTGAAACTTTTCCCTGGAAAGTTGAAATCTAGGTGGTCTGGACCATTTGTGATCACTCAGGTTTTACCATATGGAGCTGTTGAGTTACTGGATCCCAAAACCAACAACACATTCAAGGTTAACAGTCAGCGTGTTAAGCACTACTGGGGAGAATCATTTGGGCGACAAAAAGAAAGTGTCACACTTTCAGATCCAGCATAAACGTTCAAGAAGTCACGTCTAGCTGACGACACTAAACTTAGCGCTCGCA
>SKCR01041408.1:0-67111 GCA_019454045.1 Zanthoxylum bungeanum | reverse complement strand
TTAAATAAACTTATTCATTTAATTATCCAATTATTAAATTCTGAAAAATTACACAAGAAGTCATATTTCTTGGTAATTACCGAATTGACCCATAACTTTACAAATTGATCATTTTAGTCCAAAAATTGTCAAATACAATTTTGGATGATTCTAAATCATTTCTAAAATGTTTTTCAACATATCCAATACATAAAAATAAGATTTCACACAATCCCCAAATTTTTGCTAATTGCCGAGGGCACCTTACATTTTCTGTTTATTGCATTTTGGTCCCTTTTTGTTCAAAACATGCCAAGATCAAATCCAATCAACCAAAAATTTTACATGCATCATATACACTCCATAATACATCCCATATATGAAAAGCCCCAAATTTGGAGAGGGTTATGAACCCTAAATTTTCAATTTTATCAAAATTGACCAATTTTACCAAATCTTTAAAATACAGCACTTTAATCCATTCAATACTTCACCAAAAAAGCCTCACCACTTTGAAATAACTCTAGAACAATTCTAGGTCACCAAGGAGTAGCTCAACAACTCTAGAATGGCAACGTGATTTCCAAAGAATCAAAAGTAAGCCTTTAAAACCATTTTAAGCTTACTTACATACATCAATCTTTCATTCAAGTTCACAACCCAATAAACACAAACTATAAGACATGAGAGATAATCAAAGCAACACAAAATGATGTCAAGCATGTTAAAACTATTTTCATGTTGAAAACTTTAAAGAAAGACTTACAAAAATCCAAGTTTTACAAGCCTTTTCCTTTGAACCTTCAAGTTTTTCTCTCAACTTTCTTTTATGTTTATTTTGTGTATTTGAACTTATGAAACCCTAAAATGAAAAAAAAAACAATATATACCTACCACTAATGCCTTGGCCGAAAATGGTAAAGTATAATATCTAGATATTTTGATTTTTATTTCATTTAAAAGCTTTATCAACTTGTTATCTTTAATCATTACAAATTTAACAACTTTATAACAAGTCAACAAAGGCAACTAAAGTCATTTAATAAAATATCAAAACTTTAAGATATTTATATTTTAATTAATTTAATCATTTAACAATTAAATAATTAACTAATTATTTAAATACAAATATATTAAATATATGTATTATATTTACATTAAATATCAAATACATATATATTTATGATATTAGTCAAATATCTCAATTTAACAATTAATTACTGTGTATTTGATAAAATCTAACATTAAATGCAAATACATAAAAATTAGGAAATGACTATTAGGTCCCATCACATGTATTTTGCGTTTAACCTTTAAACGACTTATAAATAATCAGTATTATTTATAAATATTGCCATAGTGCTCTACGAGTATATTTCATTAGTGACACTCACTAGATTCAGGCATATCCGTCACGAAATCCAATTTCGTGTCCATAATTTACCCACCCGTAAATTATGACGAACACGGATAAACTCGTTGAATCATACAGGTCGAGGTCATGGAAAATGTATAGTGGATATATCCCAGAGATATAGATGTAAACGTTAGGGGTGGGCATCGGATAAGATCGGGTCAGCTCCGATCCGATTTGATCCGATGAATCAGATCGGATTTGGCTATCGAACCCAATCGAATCATGTTTGGTTCATTTGTCAAATTTCAGATTAGATCCGATAAATTTGATAACTATCGGATCTAATCGGATTTTATCCGATTTGATAACAAATTCGAATCCGATAAGGAATCTGATTTGATAACGGATTAAAATCCGATAGAGAATCTGATTTGATAATAAATCTGATAGCAGATTCGATTTAATAACAAATCTGATTTGATAACAGATCCGATTCGAAAAATTTATTTGAAAATTTGTAAATTCATAACAATTTTATCGAATCGGATCGGATAACTTAAAATTCAAATCAATTTTATCAAATCGAATCCATTATCGAATCGGATCCGTTATCAAATCGAATCCACTATCAGATTCATTATCAAATCGGATTCTCTATCGGATTCGAATCCGTTATCAAATCAGATTTATCTGATTCGTTAAGTATTCGAATCAGATCAAACAAATCTGATCTGATACGATAGTTATCGGATCGAGTTTGATAAGCTATCAAACCTTATCGGATCAAACAAACTAATACTAATCAAATCGGATTGGATTCGGATTCGGTCCGATCCGATCAGAATCCGATAATGTCCACCCCTAGTAAACGTCAAATCTCTATAGGGACTATCATGTCGATGTCTCTATTAGCAATCTCAAAAAGTGAACACTTAGAACTGATTTCTAAAGTGTACCACGGGCCCATGGTTTTTATCTGATTGCTAATCATATATGGACTACCTATGCTCTGTACACAGAACTGACGGATCTTATCTCGACACACAGAAGACACTCTGAGGATCTATCCACACCCATCGAACAGGCTGAGGTCTGATCTAAATAGATCGGTGACGTGACTGCCATCTAAGTGTGGAAGATGTCTCATGCGCCCGCAGTGGTATCTCAAGTCGAAGAATCACAAATGCTACTCAACCCGAGAAGATTCTTATTGACGTTGGTTACCATCAATTAAGAATTTTCGGTGAGTCGTTCAGTGTCTATCCGCTATAAACACCTACGCGTCTATACGAGTCCCCAATACTCATGGTTCATTGAGAAACCATTGAAATCATATATTCCAGTATACGACATGTACCGATCTCAACGGGTTTACTTTACTGACCAAGTAGTGTAAACCTTGATCAGGAACTGTCTAAGAATGACAACGTCATGATACAACTCAATGTCAGTTGCGACGCTTTTGCAACAGTATCATGACTAATCATCCTAAGGTCTATTACATCTTTACCATATTAACAGATATATTATATTACATAAACTGCTTGTATTATTCATAATAAAATGTTTTATAGTAGTATTCTCAAAGAAATACAACCGGGAATTGGCTCTGAGCACCAACCCCAACAAAATCTCCCATTTGCTCTAGTGCCAATATCGATTGTATCTAATACCCATCGACTCCACGTGTTTATCAAACAACTTCGGAGGTATGGCCTTTGTCAGCGGGTCTGCTATATTATCTTCACTCGGTACCTTACACACGACAATATCCCCTCGCGACATAATATCTCGAATTATGTGGTACTTGCGTTCCACATGCTTCAACTTCTGATGCGCCCTCTGTTGGTTTCTACTATAGTCCCAAGATCATTCAAGCAATGAAAATAATGTGAATACAATAAATACGTATGGCAGAATCATACTTACAATGAGCGGTTTATGGATGCGTCAAGTTCAAAAATTTTCCTCATTGTCTTTGAAGGTCACGGCCAAGCTCCAATTTTTTGTTGAAGAAGATGAACAAGCTCCAAGCTTTGAAAGGATTCCAAGCTCTTAGATTGGTTTCCCAATCACCTTTTGATGATCCTTGAAGTGTGCTAGCAAGTAAAGAAAAGAAAAATATTTTCTTGTTCTTGGTTGGAGACTCATGGCTTTTGTGAGTATTTGGCAGAGAGAGAGATTTTGTTTGTTTTGATTTTGTTTTCCAAAAAAAATAATGCAAAAAAGTGTTACCAAAATTTTGGTATATGGCTTTCAAAAAGTCAAAACCATTTTGGAGCCAAAATGGTTTCAATGCTCTCAACAACCACTATTATGAATAGTGACTTGTTGTCTTTCACCAAAAAGGTGACTTGACATCCATCACTTGAGTGACATGTGATGTGATGAGCGATGTGACTTTTGGTCGCACTTGATTCAAAATAGGAGTGGCCTCACAAACACATCCCGGGCTCGGGTTCGTTAATTTCGAATTAACGAATTTTCCGTTGCGACGTAATTAAATCAAATTTAATTAAATAATAATGCCAAGCAAAATTACTATTCACGTAGCTAGCGAATTAATTCTAAATTAATTCGTTTGCCCAAATTAAAATCTAATTTTAATTCTACGTCGAAATCTAATTTCGTTTAAAATATCGAATATATTACTTTTTCGATTAATTCCAAATTAATCGTTCCCTCTCTTCAAATAGTATTTTATCATAGATAAAATCTCTCCGTAATTAATCCCCGATTAATTATGCTCGAATCATACGTCATCGGTGAATCTTTGGGAAGCGACCCAAGTGATCCCTAGATATGTTGGCAGTAAATCTGGGCATCGGACTATCCGAGCACGTACGTACCTCGTACTACGTTTTTACCGATTTATGAGACATTGTTGGCTTCTAGCAAAGCACCGTGCCTACCCAATTCTCCAGAAATATTATTACTATAATATATAATCTATATCAGGCGTAGTATACGTAGTATTACGTATTGTGATCCAGTATCTGATGTCACATGCAAGGCCTGGGGCTGGAATAATGTCTGCCCCGTACGAAGCATATATCGGATTACAAGCAACTAGTCTCTTTAATCGGATAATCATGACCTTGTCATATTATCCCGATGGTTGCAACCATTTAGAGTACCATTTTTGTATCCATGCGTGATCATCATCTCCATATGACTGAAGTGATACTTCCATCTTGACATCACACCCAATACACTACAATTCTCAATAAACCCAGAAGAGGCGTACAAAGAACCTGTTAAAGTCCTGGACGACCATAACCAAAGCGTATTGATTGTCGCAAGTACTAGCGATGTAAGTCTCAGGTTAAGACCAAATACACCTACCCTGATGCGGATTCCCATAGACACATAGTCATACTACCAATGGGATTCCACGGGGTCTATCCAGAGTGAAGCTGTTTCTTTACCATCGGTAAACACAACCTCCTATCACACTTGCATAAGTATCCAATACTTAAATATATGAGAACTATGTCGTTATGCTTCCATAACACGCACAAGTGCGATACTAGTCTATTCCACATTATCGATGTCCAGTCTCGATAATACTACGACTATGGATCTTTAATGATTAAACCTTTATGGATTGATATAGTCTCATATCTTATAATCCGGAACTAATCATATGGACTTTTATCATTTATATATTCATGTAATCAAATTAAAAAAATGATAAAATGCAATTTCATTGCTACATAATTAATTTGTACAAAAACCACAATGTCTTTTACAAATAGTGACGCTATGGGTCATAATTGTCTAACACCCTCGGTTCCTTTGCTTGTGCAATCTCTCCAGTATTATCACAGTATAATAGAATCGCATTCTCGATACTTGGGATAACTCATAATTCTGTGATAAAGTTCCTAATCCATACAGCTTCCTTTGCAGCTTCAGAAGCTGCAATGTATTCCGCCTCTATGGTGGAATCTGTTGTAGACCCTTGTTTGGAACTCTTCCAGAAAAATGCACCTTTGTTAAGGGTAAAGACGAATCCAGATGTAGACTTTCTATCATCGGGATCTGATTGGAAGTCGGAATCCATATACCCGTTAACTTGTAGTTCACTTCCTCCATAAATTATCAACTTATCCTTAGTACCTTTAAGATACTTCAGGATATGTTTAATGGTCATCCAATGGTCATTACCTGGGTTGGACTGATATCTACTAGTTACGCTAACAGGGAAACTGATATCAGGCCTGGTACATAACATGGCATACATTATGCTACCCAAACAGGAAGCATAAGGTTGGTTAGACATTCTAACCTTCTCATCTTCTGTTTGTGGACTCATCTTCTTTGAAAGATGAATCCCATGTCTGAATGGTGTGTTTGCTGTCTTACAGTTACCAAAATTATACCGTTCCAAGATCTTATCTTTGTACGTTGATTGGGATAACCCAATCAGCTTCCTTTGTATATCTCTATAGAGTTTTATCCCTAAAACATATGAAGCTTCTTCCAGGTCCTTCATGGAGAAATTCTTACAGAGATATGCTCTGACTCTTTGTAACATTCCTATATCATTCCCAATGATTAGGATGTCATCAACATAGAGGACTAAAAATACGACCATGCTCCCACTAGCCTTCTGATACACATAGGATTCTTCCGAATTCTTGAGAAAACCAGACGATTTAATAATCTCGTCGAATCGAAGATTCCAACATCGTGATGCTTGTTTAAGTCCATAAATAGACTTCTTAAGCTTACATACCATACCCGAGTTTTCACTGGACGCAAAACCTTCTGAATGTTCCATATAGATTTCTTCATCAAAAAATCCATTTAGAAAAGCCGTTTTGATATCCATTTGCCAAATCTCGTAGTTATGATACACAAATATATAAATAAAAATCCGAATAGACTTAAGTATTGCTATTGGTAAAAAAGTTTCATCGTAGTCGACGCCAGGTCGCTGCGTGTAACCTTTTGCTACCAGTCGAGCCTTGTAAGTTTCAACCTTACCGTCAGGCCCGCGTTTCCTCTTGTAAACCCATTTACAACCGATAGGAACAATTCCTTTGGGAAGCGAAACCAAGTCCCAAACTTGATTCTCATGCATTGAGTCCAACTCGGATTTTATGGCACTTTGCCATTTCACAGAGTCGATGTCCAACATCGATTCTCTATAGGTAAAATGAACAATCTCTTCAACTAAGAGAACATCAAGACTCTTTTCTTGTATCAAATAGAAGCGTTCAGGAGGTCTTGATACCCTTTGTGACCTACGGAGTGTGTGTGTTGAAGGTCCTTCATCTACTTGAACTTCAGTTTCCTCTGTTGATTCGTTGTTTTCAGGTTGGACTTCATCATGTTCAACCTGTCTATGATTACCACCTTCTGACAAGAATTCTACTTCTAGAAATCTTGTGAAGCGAGTTACGAACACATTTCGATGCTCGGTATCATAGAACATATATCCCCTCATCTCAATTCGGGAACAAGAACCTCATCTCAATTCGGGAACAAGACTCGTATCTCCACTAGTGTGGTGCGTTATGAGCGGTTATTAAGAGAAGAGGAGCAAATAAAAAATTCGAGTAAAAGGACGTATTATAGAAACATCGATTATGAAATGGGCGAAGTAGACGTCGAATCGGCCGATTTATGTTTGGCCGAATTGGTTAAGGGGAAGCCTTACATTTGTAAGACGTGGGCGGAGCCCCAAGCCAATGAAAAGAACAATAAGAAGAGTAGGAACTTCTCTTTTGATATCACTAAAGTGGATGCCATATTCGACCAGTTGTATAAAGATAAACAAATTAGTTTGAGCGATCGACATACATTGCCAACAACCGAACAAATCAGTAGTAAAAAATATTGTAAGTGCACAATCCATGGTCTCATACAACTAATAATTGTCTTGTTTTTCGAAATGTTTTACAGAATGCTATAGACTCTGGACGAATTATGTTTGAGAAAAAGATGGCAGCGGATAATAACCCTTTTCCAAAATCGGTGGAATTGAACATGATCAACCCAGACCTGGCCAAGATGAATCTGCCGAAGGTCAAATTAGTTCTAGACGAAGGACAGCACCATCATCGCCAAAGCGCTCTGGAAAGGATTAAGGCACCTTCAGAGCATGGAGAATGGCCGAATGTTTTTATTCGATGCAAAAACAATATAGAATGGATGAGAGAGTTAAAAGAGACTTGTGAAAGGCCCGTAAAGAAAGAGTCAGCAGCATGGCAGCCACGGACCTTCGCCCCAAGATTCTATGGGGAGAATTCAAATTTTGTCCAAAATATAAGAATATTTAGGCTGAGAATTCATCGGCCCAATATATGGCATTCATACCGAAGGCCACTGTCAGGACAGCGTCTAGGCAGGAATTACTCCCCCGTGGATGAAATGAAAAAGACGTAGTTAAGGCGACATCAAAGAAACTATGGCCGGATGATGCGCCAACAAGGCAAAGCAAAGGCCACCACGGGCCGTAGCCCTCGCATCATGGAGAAATCAGAAGCAAACAAAAAAGGGTGTGACAGTAAAAAAGGAGCAGTGACGAGCGAGGATGAACGCACTAAGTTTGACAGGCGAGAGCGGGATGAAACAGACGATGAAGAACCTTCTATCGTCATTCAATTCGGCAGTATGCCATCGGTTATGGCCAACCATTACTTATTGCGCGTGAAATTCAAGGGGGATAACAGCGGAGGAGCTGGAACAAGTGAAGACGTCTATGACGGCAACGAGACCTAATTTGCAGCACTCTCCATAACAGATATGGAGGCTTCGGATGAGGAAATGACCGACATAGAAGAAGAAATAGACATCAAAACCGAAGCAAGGAAAAAGGGAATTTCACAAAATCGGCTTCTCAAAGAATTGTATGAGGCCGGCAATCCTGCAGTCGGGACGTTAGGAGAAGATTTGGGACGATATCCATTCTTCGTTTTGTATGGGACACCTAAGGTAAAACGGACCATCACCAAAGCCGAAAAATGGAGATTGGCCGTCAATAGCATCTCTTAAGGTTCACCAGCCACGTTGCTACCATCTGGATGAGACATGGAAGATAAATCTCCTCAAGCTAACAACGAGGGCGATCAAGCAATGGAGATAGGTCTGTCAGTGAAGGTGATATTCCCAAAGCCACCACCATAAATGACAAAGCATTTGCGGCCGCTGTACGTGAAAGCAAAGGCTAATGGGATACCTATCACCAAAGTGTTGATTCATAATGGGGCGGCCATTAATGCAATACCAGTTAGGATGCTAGGACGCTTGGCAAAGTCAGAAGAAGACCTCCTCCCTACGGAAGTGGTTCTTACCGGCTTTAATGGAAGGGTGACGACGGCCAAAGGGGTTATTTCGTTGGACTTGCAAGTGGGAAGTATTAGGAAAATAGTAGTATTTTTTGTCATAGATGGGCCGACAACATACAATATGCTCTTAGGAAGAGACTGGATACACGGCAGCCGATGCATCCCTTCGTCCCTTCATCAATGCCTAGTGTTCTAGAACCAGAGGGATGAGGTGGAGATAGTGCATGCCGACAACAAGCCTTTCGATGCAGAGACAAATTAGGCCGAGTACTTCATGTACGAAGGGAATTATGGGCCGACCAGAGTTCTAAATGAAGGGGAAAACCTGACCATTGTGGCTCAAAATGATGAACCGTACCCCGCGGGACTACTGAATGATTTGTTCGCACAGACGAGACCAACTACAGTGGTTTTTGGAGAGCCAACGCACAACAATTTAAATGAAGAACAAGCAGAATAAGGAGCAAGTCGCCCTTGCGGCCTCCAAGGCCAGTTTAATGGCCTATGTAGCAGAGCGAAAAAAAGAGGCTAAAGCACTGTAGGAAATGCTTTCCCTCGCGCAGCGGAAGCGATTAGGCTCACGGACCGAACTTGAAAAAATTTTCTACTCTCCCTTCGCTTTGGCCGAACCACACCAATGAGTTCACTGATATTTTTCTTCTGTTTTGGACAAGATTTCAGCCCCAGAATACCCCAGAAACAGTCCCCGAACAGCCCTCAAACTGCAGTGAATTATTCCAGAATTTTTCCACCCAAAGTCACAGATTCGAATAGCCTCATGAATCGTAGATGCACACTGAACTGATGTATGCGCATGAGTTTTGTTCATGTTTGCATGGAAGCCGAAAGGCCACAAGGCACATGACTAAAAACGCATCCAAAGAGCATATGTATTGCGCCACTACATCATATAAGCAATTTAATCTCACTGACGTGAATAGTTTTTGATCTTTGCATATATAAATATAATATGCGCACATATATGATGACTTCAGTTTGATGATTATTTGCGCACAATCATCATCAGCTACACTATGTTTAATATTTAATAATCCTCAAAGCATGGACCAGTCACCCACACAACTAAGGTCCAGAGATGTGATTATTTGTCTCTCATTCGTGTGATTGTGATGCCGACAAATTCATCATGATCGTGAACAATATGTGACGGATCGGGTCTACCACTCAATCTTCCGAGTTATGTCTCGTAACCACCGGAGGGTAGTGTAGGCTACACTCACAAATTAAACTCTAAACGGTTTAGAGAATAAGATCACACACCGAAATAATTTCAGGTTCTTCAATTCTCTTTCTCAACTTTTGAGAGCTTGAAGAAGAGATGGAGGCTAGGGTTTTCAAAGTCTTGGATCAGAAAAATTAAATCATAATTTTTCTTTTATACTTATGGTTAATTCGTTTCATTAAACAAATCAACCACTAGTCTCCCATTGCTCTTGAAATTCGGCCAATGGGGGATTAGGAATCCTTGTTTTATTTTGCTTCCAAAATAAACAAATCCTACTCCCTTTAGGACTCCAAATTTCAGCCACGGGGGATTTAATTTGGATTGATTTTTTGTTCCAAAACAAACAAATCCTATCCATAATATGACTCAAAAATTCGGCCAAGGTAGGGGACAATTAGGATTTGATTTTGTTTCCAAAACAAACAAATCCTATTCTTATCCAATAAGGAATCCTACCTTGGTAATAATCTTAGCCTTATTAAATTATATCATATATAATTTAATGTTCTAATTTAATAATTATCATATATAATTATTAATACTTTATATTAACTTTTAATATAAAGTCTCATGTGTGATATAATTATTATTAATCATATTAATAATATTTATTCATTTTGTGAGTATATAATTGGACCATCCAATTATATTAGCTCCGCTATAGTAAATCGAGCTAGCACGGGGACCAAGTGGACCTACGGTTCTGAGCTCCAATAATCTCGAAATATTAATTAAGCTCTTAATTAAATATTACGAATTATTAACTCCGGTTATTCCACTAAAAACCCGAAGTTGCACTCTCGTCACCGTAGATGAAATATAAGGCCGAACAAAGTCGGTGTCCACCGATATAGTCATTGCATACGAATTGATCCTTCACGAATATCTCGTAATTAGAGCTGGGTCATAATGTCCGTTATACCCTTCTAATTATTTTTACCTTAAGTACCATTGATTCTCTAATGAACGATTTTTTCACAACTGTTATGAATATTAATCTTTCTATTCGTAATAGAAAAACTTGAGCGCTCAAACCGTTCAAGTACCGAATCTACCCTTAAGAGAGATACTCATCTACTTCTCGTAAGAAGGAGTGAATTCCATGTCTATGTAAAACGTTCCCAGCTACATAACAGACTATGCCCCCAAAGTACGTAGTTATTGGTTGGGATTACAACACCAACCTCACCTTTGTAAATCAAAGGACACAACCCGTTATGCAGGAGTTCGTAGTATACTCATGATTAATATCAATCCATATATGACCATCAAGTAGATCGAAATGACTTTCTTTGTTTAACGGATATTATAAGAATGTCATTTCTATCTAGGCCCAGTCCTATATGATCACATCATATAAGGTGCCTCCATTCTCATGTCTCTACATGGACGATCCGGATTAAGATCGTCATCCAAATATAGAATGGACCACAGCTATAGATAAACCACAAACAAAGTACCCGGTTTGTTTGCTCTCTATGGACTATTTAAGATTACTAACTTCAGTCTTAAATCCTCTGGTGCATGACGTTCATACACCAAGTCTGAAGGTACATAAGTAATCTACGGTATTTATGAAGATATATAATATGCGATATTGAACAAACAATTAGATAAATGAATAATGCATCCTTTTATTTCTAAATACATGAAGCCGTTTACATCACATGTAGCTCTAGGGCATACATCCCAACAATCTCCCACTTGCGCTAGAGCAAATGGGACATGTCACGTAAGCCTAGACCATCTAGGTGACCTTCAAACACTTTAGCCGACAAGGTCATTGTAAACGGATCAGCTAGGTTCTTTAAACTTCCCTATATTTGCTTCCCCTCCTGTGGCTTCATGGTTCTTTGGAGTTTGCCACCGTTCCACTATTATCATAATAGAGGGTGAGTGGTGTATCCATATCTGGAACAACTTCCAGTTCTCCCAATAATTTATGGAGCCAGACTGCTTCCTTAGCTGCTTCACAAGCCACTACATATTTAGCCTCCATGGTGGAGTCGGCAATGCAAGATTGCTTTATGCTCCGCCATACAATAGCCCCACCACCTAGGGTGAACACTGATCCAGATGTTGATTTCCTGGAATCAACATCTGTTTGAAAATCAAGTCTGTATATCCTTTTAGGATCATATCCTCACCGGAATACTAGCATATAATCTCTCGTTCTCTTAAGATATTTGAGAATGTGTTTCATAGCCACCCAGTGATCCAATCCCGGATTTGACGGAAACCTACTGACTACCCACTGTAAAACAGATGTCCGGTCTCGTGCATAACATGGCATACATGAGACTACCAACTGCTGAGGCATATGGGATATGTTCCATTTCCTCAATACCCTGAGGTGTCTTAGGAGACTGTTCCTTCGACAAATGAATTCCATGCCGATAAGGCAGATTGCCTTTCTTGGAATTCTGCATCCCGAATCGCACAAGGACCTTATCGATGTAAGATGCCTGAGACATAGCTAACATTCGTTTCTTTCGATCTCAAATTATCTGGATCCCAAGAACATAACTGCCTCTCCCAAATCTTTCATTTGGAATTGCTCAGCTAGCCAGTTTTTTACGTCTGATAATATTCTTACATCATTCCCATAGTAAGATGTCATCAATGTATAAGACAAGAAAAACCACATTCCCGTCAATGACGTGCTTGTATACACAAGGCTCATCAACATTCTGCTCAAAATTATAGGACTTGATCGTTGTATCAAATCTTATATTTCAAGATCGAGATGCCTGCTTGAGTCCATAAATGGACCTTTGCATCTTGCAAACTTTTTGCTCTTGACCTTGGGCGGTGAACCCTTCTGGTTGTATCATATAGATACTTTCATCAAGATTTCCATTCAAGAATGCAGTCTTGACGTCCATTTGCCAGATTTCATAGTCATAATATACTGCTATAGATAGAAGAGTGCGGATGGATTTTAGCATAGCTACTGGCGAGAAAGTTTCCTTATAGTCAACTCCCTCTTTCTGGGTATAGCAAAGGTCTGTACCTTCCCATCTGATCCCCTCTTCCTCTTGTAGATCCACTTGCAACCTATGGGCTTCACTCCATCAGGTTGGTCTACAAGTTCCCAGACTGAGTTGGTGTACATCGACTCCATCTCCAGGTTCATGGCTTTGAATGATTCTTCTTTGTCAGGATCATCTATTGCACTACTGTAGGTCAATGGATCATCTACACCATCGCTGGAGGTGACAACTTGTGCCTCTCCAACCCCTAAGTAGCGATCAGGTTGTCGTACAACCCTCCCACTACGTCTGGGTGGTGGATCATTCTGACTTGGAAGTATCTGACTATCAGATGTCGAAGGTGCTATGTATTTGTCAACTTTTGTTGACGATGGCGCGCTGGTCGAACCAGTAAGTAACTCCTCGAGTAACATTTTACTACGAGGTTTGAACTCCCTCATGTAGTCCTCCTCTAGAAACGTAGCATTTGTCGATACAAATACTTTGTTATCATCGGGACTGTAGAAGAATCCTCCCCTAGTTTCCTTCGGGTAGCCTACAAATAGGTAGACCTGAGAACGTGGTTCCAACTTTGTTGTCTTATTCTTCAGCACATGTACTGGACACCCCCATATGCGGAAATGTCGTAAACTAGCTTTATGACCATTCCACAACTCTAAGGGAGTCTTAGGAACAGACTTAGATGGAACTACATTAAGGATATACATTGCGGTTTGCAGTGCATATCCCCAGAATGAACTAGGTAGTGAGCTATAACTAAACATAGATCTTATCATGTCTAGTAGGGTTCGATTTCTCCTTTCTGCAACACCATTTTGTTGTGGTGTTCCAGGTGCTGTGAGCTGGGATATTATCCCGTGCTCAACTAAGAATTCCTCGAAGTCTCTGTCGAGGTATTCTCCTCCACGATCCGATCGTAGAGTTTTGATTGTCTTACCTAATTGGTTCTCAACCTCAGCACGATACTCTTTGAACTTTTCAAAGGTATCTGATTTGTGATGCATTAGGTAGACATACCCATATATTGAATAGTCGTCAATGAATGTGACGAAGTATTCATAACCACCTCGGGCTTTTACATTCATCGGTCCGTAAATGTCTGAATGTATTAGCTTTAGTGGTTGATTGGCTCTTATACCTTTTCCAGAAAAAGGTCTCTTGGTCATTTTTCCTTCTAGACAGGACTCACAAACTGGTAAAGTCCCGAGCATTAACTTGTTTAAGGCTCCGTCCTTTATCAATCTATTTATTCGGTCAAGTTTGATGTGACCAAGTCTAAGATGCCATAGATATGTGTCATCGTGAGAAATCTTTTGCCGTTTCATTTTTGGTTTTTCAACCTTAAACATTTCAGTGTTGAGCAGTGACTTATGCGTTAACGGTCTTAACACATACAAGTTATTTTCTGAGTTTCCTGTGCATATAGTCAATCCATTTCTACCAATAATAACCAAATTTCTATTAAAAGAAATAGAATAACCATCATCCATAAGTCTAGAAACAGAAATCAGATTCCTGCGGAAATCAGGAATGAATAACCCATCGTTCAAATTTAAATAACTATTATTAATAAAACTTAAACTAGAAACTCCCACTGCTCTTGCTGAAACGGCATCCTCTGTCCCGACTCTCATGGTGTAGTCACCTTCAGCAAGGTCCCTACATGAATCAAGTAGCTGTAAAGAAGAACAAACATGGTTAGTGGCCCCGGAATCAATAATCCAAGCGGATTTGTCATCCTCCACCAATAGTGATTCAATAACGAGTAAATCATATTTACATGTTTCCTTTTTCTCCTTTAGCTCAGCAAGGTATTTAGGACAGTTCCTTTTCCAATGCCCATTCTTGTCGCAATGGAAACATTTTCCTTTGGGCTTGGAATCCTTGGAGCCTTTCTTGTTCTTCTTTTTCATGGCTTTACCTTTAGCCTTTCCAGTGCCTTTCTTCTTCTTCTTTGCAGATTTAGAATATTCGGCAACATTTGCCTCTGCACTGGATTTACGAGGATGCACCAGCATGGACTCGTAATGGGTGAGCTCATTTAGCAGTTGGGTCAAAGTAAAAGTCAACTTGTTCATAACATAGTTGCTCTTAAACTGCAAGAAACTCTTCAGAAGAGTTTCCATGATCATGGTCACCTGGCTACGCTCGTCAATACGAGCTCCATGGGTTTTAGCAGTATTGAGATAAGTCATCATCCTTAAGACATGCTCTCGGACTGATGTCTCATCCTTCATCCTAGCAGTCATCGCTGAGACCATGGCCTCATGGCGTTGACGCTCCGAAGGTTGCCCAAACATGCCCTGCAATGACTCCATCATCTATGATGCCAGAGCCATAGGTTCATGCTTTGCAGCAAGTGTTGGACATTATGACCCATAGCGTCACTATTTGCACAGATCATTTTGTTGTTGTAGCAAATTAACTATGTGACAAAGAAATTGCACTCTCATCATTTGTGATTAGATCACCATAGATATATAAATGAAGAGAGGTCCCTATGATTAGTTCCTGGATTGAGATGATATGAGACAGTATCAGTCCACGAAGGATTAATCATTAAATATCCCTAGCCGTAGTATTATCGAGACTGGACATCGATAATGCGGAATAGGCTAGTATTGCACTTGTGCGCGTTTGTGAGGGCACAACGGCATAGTTCTCATATATATAAGTATTGGATACTTATGCAAGTGCGATAGGAGGTCGTGTTTCACCGATGGTACGGGAAACAGCTTCGCTCTGGATAGACCCCTCGGAATCCCATTGGTATTATGACTATGTGTCTATGGGAGGCCGAAATCAAGGTAGGTGTGTATAGTCTTAACCTGAGACTTACATCGCTAATACTTACGATAATCGATAGACTTTGGTCTTGGTGGTAGGGTACCACGTCCGAAACACATGTCGGATGTCTGGTAACATAGTCTCTATAATCGGATATACATGACCTGGTCACAATATCCCGATTGGTTGCGCAACACTCAAGAGCACTAGTACCGTATCCTGCGTGACATCATCTCCAAATGACTGAAGTGACACTTCCATCTTGACATCACACCCAATACACTACGACTCTCTGATAAACCCAGAAGTGGTGTACTCAGAACCCGTTTAAAGTCCCCTACCACCAAGACCAAAGTCTATCGATTATCGTAAGTATTAGCGATGTAAGTCTCAGGTTAAGACTATACACACCTACCTTGATTTCGGCCTCCCATAGACACATAGTCATAATACCAATGGGATTCCCGGGGTCTATCCAGAGCGAAGCTGTTTCCCGTACCATCGGTGAAACACGACCTCCTATCGCACTTGCATAAGTATCCAATACTTATATATATGAGAACTATGCCGTTGTGCCCTCACAAACGCGCACAAGTGCAATACTAGCCTATTCCGCATTATCGATGTCCAGTCTCGATAATACTACGGCTAGGGATATTTAATGATTAATCCTTCGTGGACTGATACTGTCTCATATCATCTCAATCCAGGAACTAATCATAGGGACCTCTCTTCATTTATATATCTATGGTGATCTAATCACAAATGATGAGAGTGCAATTTCTTTGTCACATAGTTAATTTGCTACAACAACACAATGATCTGTGCAAATAGTGACGCTATGGGTCATAATGTCCAACAATCTCCCACTTGGCACGTAGCGAGTCACTCAAGTGTCCCACACCTGAACTATGTACGGTTCGCTCAAATTGCTGAGGAAAGGTTTTCGTCAGCGGATTTGTTTAATTATCGTCTGACGCGATTTACACGATCATCACATCGCCACGATGTATGATCCGAACGAATCAGATGATATAGAAGTATATATCTGGATCGTCGATGAGACCTTTAATTCTTTAGCCTGTGCTGACGCCTAGCTCAGCTGCTAACAGAACTATATCTAATCTAATTAGATTTATTATCGATCCAAATGGCTTCTATTGCTGCCTCAGCTGCAGCAATAATCCGCATTTGTTGTTTATTCGGCAACAGTTATCTTGCTAGGAAGATTTCCAGCTCACTGTCCCTGTTATTCAAACTTTATAGTACCGCAGTATTTAATTGTTTGGAAACTTGCAGTAGTAGTGATCCCAGTCACTACAAGTTCTCATTCTCCATAGTTTAAGATAGCATCTTTAGTTCTCTGAGATACTAACAGATGTTCTCAACTTCAATCCAGTGACTATCACTTGGATTGAACTGATCGTGACTCCATATGCTCGAAGCGCATGAGACACTAATACAAGTACATTTTAAATGTACAATTTCTCAGAGAGTGTTACCAACTCCAAATCTAGCCCAGTAGATCTTTATTCCTTGAATAAAGGTTGTTACTCCCCAGAATTCTACGGAGAATTTCTTATGAAAGCCAAGCTTTCACCGATTGTTTTATGGGAATTTCATTGTCAGTGCCCTCTCCCACTAACCTCCTTATATACACAAGAATTATTTCGTTTTGAGTCAAATCATAAACTATTATGATTATTTCAAAACGTCAGTTCCAAGAACCCTATGCTTGCTTCAATCCAAACATGGATTGAATAATCCGCAAACCTTGTTTGTCGGTTATACAAAATCGTCAGAATGTTATAAACATTCTCCAAAAGGTTTCCTTTTCAGGAAAGCGATTTTGATTTGTAACTGACATATTTCATAAATGAAATATACAGTTATCAACAAGCATCTTCAAAATGGATTTACCATGGCAACAGGTAAAAGGTTGAACCGTTATTAACACAATGTTGATAACGATACCTTTCCGTCAAAAGCCTAGCTTTGTACGTTGGTATGTTGCCATCCATGTATGTCTTCCTTGAAGACGTATAATGTACCAATAGGCACAATGCTTTGTGGTACAACAACTAGTATCCAAAATAGTTGTTAAACATGGAATCCATTTTGGACTTATGGCACTTTGCCATAATAGGGAGTTGATACCTCGTATCACTTCTCTAAACGTAGTCGGTGGATATACCTTCATAAGATTGACATCTTAATGAGGTTAGATCAGAAACCCATACCCTAGGTTGTTTTCTGACTCTATCCGATCTACCCGATTTCTTGTGTATTTGAAGATTAATGGTACAGATTCATCATAGATGAATTGTTTGTGTTCCATTAAGGACTTCGTGCTTTGAATAGTATTACTCCGATTTTCATCGAGTATCACTATCCTCCCACTGACCACTGCATATCGGTATTCCTCTCAGGAAAACCGCATGGTGAGCAACAATCATATTGTTCTCATGTGAGATTTACAAGTACTATACTTAAGGTTTCCCTTAGGATAACCTATATTGGCACTTATCCAATTTGGGTTCTAGTTTGGTATCATCCAAACGTTATGCCTGGCATACCCAAATTATTAGGAGTAAGAAACCCCGTTTCTTTCTTGTTCATATCCTATATGATATCTGTCAAACAGATTTATATGGAACCTTATTCTAAATAAGTTTTGCACTGTTAATACATATCCTGTTGAAGGAAATGATAGCTCAGAGCGACTCGTGATAAACCTTATCATGTCCAACAAAATTCGGTTTTAATTCGGACACACCGTCTAACTGACGTGTCTAGTTTAATTGTGTCCTAGACAACAATGCCATAAATAAGTCTCTATTGATCAAATCAATTTGAGCTATTTATTTGTCATTTATATGTTTGAGATTTTATTATATTCAAAATATAAATTCTGTTATTTACATCTAATGTATTTATCTCAGTATCATCTTTATATAATAAAACACTTTAGTGTTTTAGAATGTAAAGGTTCACCCGTAGTGGGTTAAACACTGATAAAGAGATAATGTTTCTAGTCAAACTAGTTACATTATAACAGTTCCTAATTTAAGTACACACCTCAGGTTAGTTCCTAAACTTAGGTATCTACGGTCGAAACAGCGACTTTCGTCCCGTTTCCGATTCGCAGAGGAATCTCAGCTTGAAGTCAGTATCCTGCTCAAAGCAGATTCTGAATATCAATACATATATTTTATGTACCACACTAAGTATTTAAAATCTAATTTCAATACTAGCTGTGAACATAACTAAGACAAACATATTTAAAGTTAGAGCCTCGCCCTTTCTTTAATTCCTTCGTGTTTTCCATATCCAAATGGTAGTCACTTTGGGATATGTCAATTATCCTTTTTCAATATTTCACAAACCTTTGGCCAAGCCTTGGGTTTCGGAATATCGAAGCGATGTGCACCTTGTGCTACATGCCCAATTGCAAACTTTGACTTTTCTCCACTAGAATAGTCAATTAATTCTCCAAGAATTATTAATTGCAATTTTAATACTTTTAAATCTAAAGATAGATTTATTATAAGTATATTAATTAAGTATTAAAGTCATCATCACATAAATCTTCCAAAGATTTTATGCTCTACTTATATTGCTTAATTTTGGGCTTAAGGTATAATGAGTTATTTTATCAAATAAAGTAACCTATTTTTTATTCCCAATTTGAAAATTAAATCATTTAAAATATTTTAATCCCAGATTATATTTTAAATATCCAACTTTTCAATTTCTTATCTTGATTACAATAGTCCAACTATTTAACCAACGATTAGTGGTACTATATATATTATAATGATTATAATAGTCCAACTATATAATCAAATATAATCCAAATTAATTAACCTCAATTACATTGATTACTATAATCCAATTATAAAATCAACTGTAAACTGAAATTAATTAATTCAAATATATTGATTAATATAATCCAATTATATATAAAATATAATACAGTCCAACTGTTTATTAAAATAACAATTTAAATATTAGTCTAACTAATATTTAATCTAATGACGAAATAAAATAAAATGAGCGTGTTTAGCGAGTATTCGAACGAATGTTGCAAATTCAATACTTGCCTCCCACTATTTTTCGTCGAGCCTCTAACCCTCTGTGGAGTACTCGGGAAACCGCGTTTCCTAGTGGGCTAGGATCCCGTTAAATAACACACAACCCTGACTTTGGCCAATAAAAAGTTGTATGCTATTTAACTAGGTAGATCTCACAGATCAATTGGATCTCATCCAATTCCTAGATCCGGTTAGGTGGACATCCAAGTCCGAAACATATGTATAATGTCAATGTATCCATTACATTTTCCTAACCCTATCCTCCGAATCATTTAGGCCTTGGCTTTGGCCAAAACAAACCTAATGATTCCAGTTAAGCAGGACCCATTGACGAGGAAAGTTTCGTAATCAATGTCATTGGACAAAAAGTGATCTGACTTTGGTCAATAAAAATCACGATTTGGACAAGACACCGATATGCAACAAAACTCTCATGATTCAAGTACATCCTTGATTGACAAAGGTCTTGACTTTGGTCAATAAAAACCAATGCCAACTTCGGATCTTGAACAAGAATCATTCAATGGAAGGATATTTGCTTAATATAAAACGAGGGTTTTTTCGCGTGCAAATTGGCTACCAATTTAATTATCTTTGTTAGGTCTCATCATCATACACCCTTAAGCATGCATTCTAAACACATAATAAAGCGAGTATGAAATAAAATAATAATGATATGCGGATGGATATTTTACATTGATCCTAGATCAAATCTCTCACTTCTCTCTCTCCTGCTAGCACTTGTATTACTTCTACCCGTTACACTACACTTCTAAAGAAACCTCTTTTACATAGAGGGGAATAGGTGAGAAAAGAATACAAAGAAATAGGAGATAAGGCTGGACACGCAGGTCCAATTTAATAAATCAAATTTATTACAATTCCAAAATCGCCCAACCCGACTAATATCCATCCGATATACATTATTCAAACATCACAACCATGTATTCATACAAGCATGTTATCAATCAATCAATCAAATTAATTAATCTTGATTATTAGTGATCATCCAATGTTCAAAAAAGATTTGATTTTTGTTCGAGTCAAACTCGTATTGCAAACACGTACTCAAAGTACAATTTCTACGAATTAAATTAAATTACATAATTAAATCCAATTTAATACGTTTAATTCTAAATCATTATTTAATTCCAAATTAAATATTACACTTTTATTAACGAACCTTTTCGACTTAAATTCCAAATTTAATCGCAACGGGTCTCAAAGCCCGATTAACATCTAATGTTTTATTTAATTAAAGTCCAATGGGCTTTTAATTAATTTCTACAGGCGTGGACTTTTGGTCAACTCGGGTCAAACCGAACAACCAAAATCCAATCCGGGAGTTACCCCATAAGCCTTTAAATTAATTTTGGCCCATTAGGCCCAATTAAATAATTAAGGTCCATTAAGTCATAATTGGACCTTTTGGATTCGGTTTTGGGCCTAATTGGATCCAACCAATTTTGCCTAAACCCAACTTTGTTACAACAAAGCCCAAAAGCCCAATTACAACCCAACAAGCCCAATTTCCAAAATCAAGCCCAAATTAATTAACTTATAAAATTCCAAATTTCACAATTAATTAACCTAAGTGTAATACACAATCAATTACCCAATTAACATTTCTAAAATATCAATTAGCCTAATTAATCATGCACTTTAACAACCAAATAGTGTCCAACACAATTCATTAAAATCAAACCCAATTAACATGCTTTCAAGTCTCGGCAATTAGGGGTTTTTTTCAATTCGATTCGGTTTCAATCCAATTGAGTCCACAATCATAATTTCCAAATCAATTCAATTCATCCAATGAATTAAAACAACAAAATCACAAAGAATTCATGTTCTTTAAAATCGGCCAAGCACTTTAAAAGGGAAAAATGTTCCAAATCAAAATTCAATCCAATTGAACTTCAAAACAACATTAACCAATTGTTTTAAGTCATCCAATGATCAAACAAAACAAAATTACCAAGACATTAGGTTCTTCCAATTTTCGGCCAAGCCTCCAATTTGGGGAAAAATGAATCCAATCCAATTTCATGAAATTGACCACACACAATCTCAATTAAACATGTTCTAAGCATACTTAACATCCAATGCAATTAAAACATGCTTAAACACATTTTACCCAATTTCAAGTTTCATATCCAACCTAAGAATTGGGGAAAATTGATCTAATCCAATTTTCTTGAAATTGATCATGCACAACTTCAATTCAACCTCATTCAAGCATAATGCATCAAACAATTCAACAAATCATGCCTAAATCGAGTTTACCCAAATTAAAGTTTCTACCAAAATTTGCAAATTGGGGAAAATCAATCCAATGATTTTTTTTTGTCAAATTGATTACATATATCTCAAATTAGATCATATATAAGCATTCTTACACAATCAATTAGTCAGAATCAAGCCAAAATCAAAAAGCCCCAAATTTGCCAAGAACCCTAATTTCGGATTTCATGCATCAATGGCTCTGATACCAATGTTGGAGTTTAATCAAGTCCACAAGATCACAAACAATGCATAAAAATCACATATGAACACATCAAAGGAGTAAGGCGGAATTCATACTCACATTGATTGGTTGCATGCGGTTGAAGATGAAAAACGCACAGTCCTCTCCATGCGCGACAGTGAGCTGCTCGGTGGTGGACTGCACGGTGTGGGCGCTGTTTCTTCATCTTCTATTCGGCCATGGATGAACCTCCATAGTAACTCCAAGCTCCAAGCTTCACAAGGTGATTCCTTGCTCACGAAATCACTTCCCTAACACCTATGTATGCCTCCTAGAGTGTGTGCTAGCACCATCCTTCTTCATTTGCTTCTCAAAATCGGTCTAACCAAAAAAATGAGAAGAAAATCGGCACCATGCCGTGAAGTGGAAGAGAAGAAGAAGAGGGAAAAGAGAGGGAGAGGAAGAGACCGTGTACTGTACCCTTGTGAGAGAGAAAAAGATATCTAATATATATATTTTATTTCATTTACCAAGTAAAAATAAATAAAACATATATATATATCTTATCTTTTAATTCTAAAGTCAAAAAATAAAAAGCAATAATGCTTTCCATCATTTCAACTTTTACTTTAAGTCACATCACATCACTTTAATAAAGTGACATGTTGTCAAGTCACATCACTCAAAGTGACAATTGATTTGACGATTGATGCGACTAGCGATTTGACGCTTGATGTGACTTGCGTGCCGCGCTCGAATTCGAAATGCGAATGCGCTCGCAATCACTCTCGGCTCGGGTTCGCTAATTCCAAATTAACGAATTTTCCGTCACGTCGTAATTAAATGATTACGCCTAGCGAAATCACTATTCACGTCGCTAACGAATTAATTCTAAATTAATTCGTTCGCCCGAATTAAAATCTAATTTTAATTCCGCGTCGAAATCCAATTTCGATTAATATATCGAGAATATATTATTTTATCGATTAATTCCAAATTAATCGTTCTCTCTCTATAATAATATTTTATCCCAGATAAAATATCTCCGCAAATAATCCCAGATTAATTTCTCTCTCATCGAATTAATCCCAGATTAATTCTATCTCTCTCTTCTAATTAATCCCAGATTAATCAAAGTGCGAGTCATACATCATCGGTGAATCTTCAGGAAGCGACCCATGAGATCTCCGGATATGTTGGCAGTAAATACGATCGTCGGACTATCCGAACACGTAAGTACCTCGTACTACGTTTATATCGATTTACAAGACAAGGTTGGCTTCTAGCAAGCGCCATGCCTACCCAATTCTCCAGAAATATTCTTACAGGAATATAGATCTGTATCAAGCGTAGTATACCGTAGTATTGTGTATATTGGCCCAGTATCGGATAATCACGTGCTAGGGCTGGGGCTGGATAAGTGTCTGCCCCGTCCGAAACACATGTCGGATGTCTGGTAACATAGTCTCTATAATCGGATATACATGACCTGGTCACAATATCCCGATTGGTTGCGCAACACTCAAGAGCACTAGTACCGTATCCTGCGTGACATCATCTCCAAATGACTGAAGTGACACTTCCATCTTGACATCACACCCAATACACTACGACTCTCTGATAAACCCAGAAGTGGTGTACTCAGAACCCGTTTAAAGTCCCCTACCACCAAGACCAAAGTCTATCGATTATCGTAAGTATTAGCGATGTAAGTCTCAGGTTAAGACTATACACACCTACCTTGATTTCGGCCTCCCATAGACACATAGTCATAATACCAATGGGATTCCGAGGGGTCTATCCAGAGCGAAGCTGTTTCCCGTACCATCGGTGAAACACGACCTCCTATCGCACTTGCATAAGTATCCAATACTTATATATATGAGAACTATGCCGTTGTGCCCTCACAAACGCGCACAAGTGCAATACTAGCCTATTCCGCATTATCGATGTCCAGTCTCGATAATACTACGGCTAGGGATATTTAATGATTAATCCTTCGTGGACTGATACTGTCTCATATCATCTCAATCCAGGAACTAATCATAGGGACCTCTCTTCATTTATATATCTATGGTGATCTAATCACAAATGATGAGAGTGCAATTTCTTTGTCACATAGTTAATTTGCTACAACAACACAATGATCTGTGCAAATAGTGACGCTATGGGTCATAATGTCCAACAGCAAGAACCTCAGACATCCCTGCTAGCAAGTAGCAGCGGGCTTTCTCATTTGCTGCGACCCATTTCTGATAGGTATCACGCACAACTTGGCCCGGCATTTCTGGCCGGCTCAGGAGGACGTTCCTCCGTCAGGACAAACTTTAGGTCTTCACAGACCAGGATAGCGTTCATGTTACTTTTCCATTTTACATAATTTTCTCCGGTCAACTTATCATTTGAGAGAATGGAAATAATTGGAGAAACCATGGCTGAAAATAAAATAAACATGCATTTAACATTCATTCATCGCATTTTAAAATCATCAAAGAATTTTGGCATAAAATTAAACATGATGCATGAACCATGAATAATGAATAAGAAACCTAAAAGAATTACTATGCCACGGAGATCTATCATCCCACAAGTAAGTGCCGCCGTAAGGTAGGTCAAGTACTCGCATGATAGATTGAGAAAATCTCATTGTTTTAATATATGCGGGAATAACTCTTATTCCTATATTAAACAACTACCGTTTTTTTTTATCAAGGAGTTTCATTAACAGTTAATAACTCCTTTGTGAGTGTAACCCGCCGTTTCGGGATTCTTTGACTTAACAAGTGAAGTGCCGCCGTAGGGTAGGTCAGTTCACAAGATACATCTAGGATCCCTATCCTTTCGGAACCCAAACTTGATATTGACCCAAAATGGACACCATTCGTAGGGGACGAAAACAAAGTCGTCTCGAGGCGCCTTTTGAATCTCACGTTTTTGGACTAACAACGGAGATCGCGGGATGTACTGTCGTATATCCCTCTCTCGCTCACTATTTTAAACTTAAGGTTTCTATCTAAAATATCTAATATTTTATCCTAACTAGTGTGGATAAACTTATGGCGGCTAAAGCATAATTTATTTACACTAGTTCTTCATAAGTGAGCTAATCAATTTTAACTATTAAAATTGTGTTACTAATATCCTATTAGTCTCTACTAACAGTTTTACTCTATTAAACTAATTTAATTAGAGTGGTATAAGTGAGCTACAATATTTTAACCCTTAAAATACTAGGCACTTAAAAGTCTAAAAACATGGAATTCTAAATCGTCAAAATTTTAATTAAACATTTTAATAAATCTTAGTGCGTTATAAAATTCAATGGTACGTGGAATTGTATCCTGAGTGCAGACCACATATCCGTCCATACGCAATCGGCTATGGAATTTATATTCGGGTTTCCATCCTATATACCAATGGAATTTATTATGCACCAATTAAGTCCAATATATTAGAATTCAAGTTTTAGACACTTATTCCCATTAATCTAATTAATGATTTCAATGCATATCATTTTCTAACTTAAACATTTTAAATTACATAAAATCATAATTTTATGTCTATAATGATAATGCATCTATGACATGTTATGGCAAGTAAAATGCACGAGTGGGCACCCTAGGCTATATGACATATTATTCAAACAATTCGAAATAAACATACATATAACATAATAAAAATTATTTTGCATTGACCGAGCTCTTATTTTTCCTATACTAATCTAATTAGTACAAAAGATTCACAAAGGCATTCATTGGCCTTCAAATCCCTCTCCAAAGTGGTGTTGGCTCTCTTTGCGACTTCGGTGCTCCAAATTACAAATAATTGAAACTTTACATTGAAAATTAAAATTACAACAAATATAAACAATGGCCTTATGGCCTTACGTCCCAAAACCAAAACCAACTACAAAAATAAGAGCCAGAAAAATTTACGACCAATGCAAAATCCATTCATCATATGAAATAACAAAACCATTCATCACGTGAATATCACAATGTGCCCACTCATCTAAACATGCATATCATATTATAACTCATATAAACATATTAAAACAGAAACTTTAAATGAAAAAGTGAAGGGTTAAGAGCACTTTTCAACCTCGCTCTTGATGCCAATTGTAGGAAACGCTTTCCCTCGCGCAGCGGAAGCGATTAGGCTCACGGACCGAACTTGAAAAATTTTTCTGCTCTCCCTTCGCTTTGCCGAACCACACCAGTGAGTTCACTGATTTTTGCTTCTTTTTTGGACAAGATTTCAGCCCCAGAATACCCCCGAAACAGTCCCCGAACAGCCCTCAAACTGCAGTGAATTATTCCAGAATTTTTCCACCCAAAGTCACAGATTCGAACAGCCTCATGAATCATAGATGCACACTGAACTGATGTATGTGCATGAGTTTTGTTCATGTTTGCATGGAAGCCGAAAGGCCACAAGGGCACATGACTAAAAACGCATCCAAAGAGCATATGTATTGCGCCACTACATCATATAAGCAATTTAATCTCACTGACGTGAATAGTTTTTTATCATTGCATATATAAATATAATATGCGCACATATATGATGACTTCAGTTTGATGATTATTTGCGCACAATCATCATCAGCTACACTATGTTTAATATTTAATAATCCTCAATGCATGGACCAGTCACGCACACAACTAAGGTCCAGAGATGCGATTGTTTGTCTCTCATTCGTGTGATTGTGATGCCGACAAATTCATCATGATCGTGAACAATATGTGACGGATCGGGTCTACCACTCAATCTTTCGAGCTATGTCTTGTAACCACCGGAGGGTAGTGTGGGCTACACTCACAAATTAAACTCTAAACGATTTAGAGAATAAGATCACACACCGAAATAATTTCAGGTTCTTCAATTCTCTTTCTCAACTTTTGAGAGCTTAAAGAAGAGATGGAGGCTAGGGTTTTCAAAGTCTTGGATTAGAAAAATTAAATAATAATTTTTCTTTTATACTTATGGTTAATTCGTTTCATTAAACAAATCAACCACTAGTCTCCCATTGCTCTTGAAATTCGGCCAAGGGGGGGATTAGGAATCCTTGTTTTATTTTGCTTCCAAAATAAACAAATCATACTCCCTTAGGACTCCAAATTTTCGGCCAAGGGGGATTCAATTTGGATTTGATTTTGTTTCCAAAACAAACAAATCATATCCCTAATATGACTCCAAAAATTCGGCCAAGGTAGGGGACAATTAGGATTTGATTTTGTTTCCAAAACAAACAAATCCTATTCCTTATCCAATAAGGAATCCTACCTTGGTAATAATCCTTAGCCTTATTAAATTATATCATATATAATTTATTGTTCTAATTTAATAATTATCATATATATTTATTAATACTTTATATTAACTTTTAATATAAAGTCTCATGTGTGATATAATTATTATTAATCATATTAATAATATTTATTCCTTTTGTGAGTATATAATTGGACCTTCCAATCATATTAGCTCCGCTATAGTAAATCGAGCTAGCACGGGGACCAAGTGGACCTACGGTTCTGAGCTCCAATAATCTCGAAATATTAATTAAGCTCTTAATTAAATATTACGAATTATTAACTCCGGGTTATTCCACTAAAAACCCGAAGTTGCACTCTCGTCGCCGTAGATGAAATATAAGGCCGAACAAAGTCGGTGTCCACCGATATAGTCATTGTATACGAATTGATCCTTCATGAATATCTCGTAATTAGAGTCGGGTCATAATGTCTGTTATACCCTTCTAATTATTTTACCTTAAGTACCATTGATTCTCTAATGAACGATTTATTCACAACTGTTATGAATATTAATCTTTCTATTCGTAATAGAAAAATTTGAGTGCTCAAACCGTTCAAGTACCGAATCAACCCTTAAGAGAGATACTCATCTACTTCTCGTAAGAATGAGTGAATTCCATGTCTATGTAAAACGTTCCCAGCTACATAACAGACTATGCCCCCAAAGTACGTAGTTATTGGTTGGGATTGCAACACCAACCTCACCTTTGTAAATCAATGGACACAACCCGTTATGTAGGAGTTCGTAGTATACTCAGGATTAAGATCAATCCATATATGACCATCAAGTAGATCGAAATGACTTTCTTTGTTTAACGGATATTATAAGAATGTCATTTCTATCTTGGCCCAGTCCTATATGATCACATCATATAAGGTGCCTCCATTCTCATGTCTCTACATGGACGATCCGGATTAAGATCGTCATCCAAATATAGAATGGACCGCAGCTATAGATAAACCACAAACAAAGTACCCGGTTTATTTGCTCTCTATGGACTATTTAAGATTACTAACTTCAGTCTTAAATCATCTGGTGCATGACGTTCATACACCAAGTCTGAAGGTACATAAGTAATCTACGGTATTTATGAAGATATATAATATGCGATATTGAACAAACAATTAGATAAATGAATAATGCATCCTTTTATTTCTAAACACATGAAGCCTTTACATCACATGTAGCTCTAGGGCATACATCCCAACAAGCACAGGCCGCGATTTCAGCTTTAAGAGGCAAATTGATGGCGCATCAGACGGAAGACAAGATAAGAGAACTATGCGGAGTGGATTGCTTGATAGGAGGAAGTGAATCAATAGAAGAAAAAAAATACGCTCTGAATGGATGACAAAAGACAAATATCTTAATAGGACAAGATGCATTGGACGAGGTAAATCTGGGGAGCGAGCATGATAGACGCATCACTTACGTCAGCAAGGAACTGGAGTCCGAGGTACCCGAAAAGCTAATTTGTTTACTGCGAGAGTACAAAGATTGTTTTGCATTGGACTACAATGAGATGTCTGGTTTAGATAAGACGTTGGTGGAGCATAGGTTGCCAATCATGCCAAGCCATAGGCCTCATAAGCAGCATCCCCGGAGGTTTGCACCCAATGTCATGCCTGATATTAAGAAATAAGTTGAACGCCTTTTAGAGGCGAAGTTCATTAGGACGACCAGATATGTAGAATGGTTGTCAAACATCGATCCAGTCAGGAAAAAGAATGGAAGAATAATGATCTGTATAGACTTCAGAAATTTAAACTTAGCGACACCAAAAGATCAATACCCAATGCCGACAGTAGATTCCCTAGTGGACTCCACGGCGGGATACCAAGTCTGCTCTTTTATGGATGGGTATGCGGGTTATAATTAGATTTACATCACCGAAAAAGATATTCACAAAACAGCCTTTAGGTGCCCAGGCTCTCTAGGGTGTTATGAATGGGTAGTGATGCCGTTCGGCCTGAAAAACGCTGGTGCCACTTATCAGCGGGCCATGAATTTGATCTTTCATGACATGATTAGCGAATCTGTAGAAGTCTATGTGGACGATATAGTGGCGAAATCTGTGACCATGGAAAAACATTTTAGCCATTTAGCAACGACCTTTGAGCGAATGAGAAAGTTTACACTAAAATTCAACCATGCCAAATGTGCTTTCGGGGTGTGCGCAGGAAATTTCCTAGGTTTTCTAGTGCACCAACGGGGAATCGAGATTGACACCAATAAATCTCGATCGGTCACCGAAGCTATACCACCCTGAAATAAGAAAGAGTTACATAGGTTCTTTGGGCAAATTAACTTTTTAAGACGATTTATCTCCAATTTTTCAGGGAAAACAAAAGTGTTCTCCTCCTTATTAAGGTTGAAGGACAAGGACGAATTCGTCTGGACTGAAGAACATCAACAAGCTTTTGATAGCCTGAAGAAATACTTGTCACAGCCACCGGTGATGGTACCTCCAGTGCCAGGAGGGCCAATGAAATTGTACATATCGGCCGAAGAACAGTCCATAGCTGGGATGATCGCGCAAGATGATGACATGAACGTTGAGAGAGCCATTTATTATATTAGCAGACAATTGCTGAATTATGAATGTAATTATTCTCCAATGGAGAAATTATGTTTGGCTCTATATTTCACATGTACTAAATTACGAGCCTACCTTAGGCCGAACATAGTGTATTTGATCACAAGAATTAATATAATAAAGTACATGTTTTCTCGTCCTATATTACATCAAAGAGTTGGGTTTTAGTCACTGTCACTTTCAGAATTTGATATACGGCATGAGCCCCAAAGGGCCGTTAAAAATCAAGCTTTGGTCGATTTATTGGCCGATCACCCATGTTTGAGCACTATTAGAGAAATAGAAATGGATCTGGATGAATGCAGCCTGAAACCATGGACGATGTATTTCGACGGATCCAGCACAACGAAATGAGCTGAAATAGGGATTGTCTTAGTCAGCCCGTTGGGGGAATCATTTCGGTTCTTAATCAAGTTGAATGAATATTGCACTAATAACCAGGCCGAATACGAAGCCTTGATACTTGGGTTGGAGATACTCCTCAACATGGGAGTAACCCATGTATCCATTAAGGGGGATTCGCAACTAGTAATCCAACAAGTGATAGGAACCTTTAAAAGCCAAAGCCCATCAGTCATGGCATTATTGGATATGGCCAAAGAATTGGTAGAGCGATTTGATCATGCAAAGTTGGAACACGTTCCAAGTGCAAAGAACGAATTGGCCAATAGTTTAGCCCAAGCAGCTTCTGGGTACAAACAAGCAAACATAGATGGTATATATAGAGGCGGCGAAGTGAAGTCGGTCCTGATGCGACGAAAGGAATGGACAAATGTCATGACCGTTGAAATCGAAAAGGAGGACGATTGGAGAAGCGAAATCAAGACGTTTCTAAAATAGCCCGAAGAAGGAAATGATCGGAGGCTAAAACTTAAAGCCCTGAACTACGTAGTCTCATGAGATGTGCTATATAAAAAAGGACAAGATGGATTGTTGTAGAAATATGTAGGGCCAGTTGAATCCAAAACTATCATGGCCGAAGTACATGAAGGTGTTTGTGGGGCACACCAAGCAGGAGTAAAGATGAGATGGTTGATTATACGAAGCGGCTATTATTGGCCGAAGATGGGAGAATCGTGCATCTCGTATGCCAAAGGATGCATTGCTTGTCAGAAACACGGGCCCATTCAAAGGGAACCAGCGACCGAGATGATCCCAATCATTAAACCATGGTCGTTTATGGGATGGGCGATAGACTTGATAGGGAAGATTTACCCAGCATCAAGCAAAAGGCATACTTTCATCATTATTGCTACCGATTTCTTTACCAAATGGGTGGAAGTTATCCCAGTTGTGGAAATCTCACAAGAACAGATCATCAAGTTCATAAAGGAACATATAATTCACCGATTTGGTATACCACAAACAATAGTGGTAGACCATGGCACCTCATTAAATGGTGGAAAGGTGAAAGATTTGCTGGCCGAGTACGGAATCCGGTTGGTAAACACTACCCCCTATTATCCTCAGTCAAACGGCCAAGCAGAATCGTCCAATAAAACCCTTAAAGGGTTGATTCGGAAGATGGTGACAGACAACGCTAGACGATGGGATGAATATTTGAGCCAGGCTCTATGGGCCTATAGGACGTCACCACGAACAAGTACTTCAGTAACACCGTTTTAGTTAATGTATGGTCACGAGGCTGTGCTTCCAGTAGAAATGAATATCGAATCCACCAGGGTGATGTTACAAGAAAAGCTGACAAAAGAAGACTACGATGAGGCAATGATCCAGAATTTGTTGGAATTGGACGATATCAGATGTGATGTGCTAAATCATCTAGAATCACAAAAGAGAAAAATAGCCAAGGAATATAATCTCAGAGTAATGGCTAAATCGTCCAGGGAGGGTGAATTAGTGTGGAAAACTATATTACCACTTGGTTCTAAGGACTCGGCGTATGGCAAATGGTCGCCCAACTGGGAAGGCCCATTCGTGGTGAAGAATGTGTTACCAAATGGAGCCTACCATTTGCAGGACTTGAACGGAAGAGTGCATGCAAGAACGATAAATGGCAAGTACTTAAAGAGATATGTGCCCTCTTTGTGAGAGCATGAAAATGTACAAAAGGCACTGGAATAATAATGTATTGTCATAAATTACGGTCGAAAAGATACTAAAAATACAAGGAATAGACGATATAACGTCTTACAAAAATCCTTAATTTTGGCCGGAAGAACACCGAAAACCCTCGGGCAGCTTCTTAATGGCTGAAAGTGTCTCTCTCCTCATGCGCCATTTGTCCTGAATCTCCAAACCCACTGCATCCAAATCGGCCAAGTTTTTCTCAAAATTTATACGGGCCAGACCTTCATACTCTGCCATAGACTCGTCCATCTCCGTTACTTAAGTAGCAATGGTCTTCCTCTTAGTAACTTTTCTCATACGGCTTTCCTCGACAAGACGCTGAATCTCTTGTAGCTTTCGCTCCAGGTCCAAGAAGACTGATTCCTCGATCATCATTTCTTCTGTAGTGTCCCTCAGGGCCTGATGAAGGGCGTCAAGAGAGCCACGGAGCGTTTCTTTCCTCTTTACAGAGGAGCGAAGCCCAACCCTCTGGCTGTGCATATTACGATACCGAGAGAGAAGGGCTGTTATGCCGTCTTGCATTTCTTGAAGGAAAAGCCGATCGTCAACCGATATGGGCAAGGCAGGAAGGGCCAATATTCGCCTTAATTCGGAGGAGCTTTTGTGCAATTGAAGGATATTCTCTGGCCGAGCAGCCTGACTAACCTCCATTGCAGCAAAGGAAGCGTATTGACCAAGAACCTCCCGAAGGCCCTCCAGGTCTGTACTGGTGTTGATCGAAGGCGAAGGGGGCCAAAAATAAGCAGAGGACAATCGCCCAAAGCGGTCTAAAATGTTCTGGACCGATTGCAGCAATGGGTCGAATACCTGCACACGAAGAAGGAATTAGCAAAAATAATTGAGGCCATGAGCTAAAGGAAATGGGGGAAAGACCTACTGATAAGTGTGGTTTATACCCACTTATTACGACATTTTTAGCTTATTGTTTTGTTATATTTCGAGATATTTAAATGTCCTTTATAGTTTATTTCATGTTTTATTTGTAGGAGCATTATTACATGGATCCTGAAACAATTACACGTGTTTTGGGGACCATACGGGAGAACCAGTAAAGACATTATCACATGCGCTGTAGCGCTAGAAGCAGAGACAAATCTCATACAATTTCCCGAGAAAGTGGCACCAATAATCCTTCACAAATAGGCGCCATGGCGCCTGAATGGAATAATAATCAAATTGGCGCCATGGCACCAACAAGTGTGAAAAGAATAGGCGTCATGGCGCCAGTTAAATTGAAAAGGATGGCGCCTGGGCGCCTCAACTTCATTGTAATCCATACATTTTCCAGAGGATATGGCGCCCAAGCGCCCATTTCCAAGCCATGGCGTTACGAGTCAGACGCGTATCAGGAAATTAATTTTAGGGTTTTTAAGACCCCTAATGGTACCCAATGACTCCTAGCCTCTATTATAAATAGAACAGTTCGTCCAATATCAAGGGGTGTGGCTAATACACTGTACAAAACACAGAAATAAAGATTTTTATAGATCCAAGGAGAGGATTGAAGAGCGACAAGAGGAGACAAAGGCGGTGACGTCCGAGGAGGAAGATATTCAATTCGGGTTTTATCTTCTTGTTTCTTTCTTAGAACTCTAATGATTTCCATTAGATTAATGAATTGTTTATCATTGATTTTATCTTTTATCATGAACTAAATCCTTAATTCTGGAGAATGATGTAATCTATGCTTGAGCCTTGTATTGTGTTTATCAATTTTGTTATGAAGTTTTATTAATTTATTTATATTCTTTTGAGTTTAATGCTTCTTGATTGTTGGCCACAATTTGGGATGATGAATGTTTAGAATCTATCACTCGAGAGAGGGGATTTTGAATAGATCTAGAGAATATAGCCTAGGATTTTATAGAGTTCGAGAGAATCTGTAGTCCTTTGAAGTCGTTAATATAGAATCACAAAGCGTAATGAGTTGTTAACTATTGGATTTTTATAGAGATATTGAAGTCTATAGTTGATGATCTTTTCACTGGCACTCGAGAGAGGGAGTGGATATTTTAGGAGTCTTGACTTATAAACAATATAACTGAACATAGATTAATTGACATGACAAATGCATAGGTGACAGCTAGGTGAAATCAAGATCCAGAATCTCTATCGTATTAGTTCCTCCTATTTTATTGTTTTTATATTTTATTTATTTATTTAAAATCTTTATTATTGTTTTCTAAATAAAGTTAGGATTATCAATTGTAGTACTTAGTGCGAGTAAAGGCAATCCATGTGGGTTCGACACTCTAAACTCATTTATACTAAAACTTGACAACGTACACTTGCGGTACGATATAAAATATCACAACAAGTTTTTGGCGCCGTTGCCGGGGATTGTTTGTTTAATTCACATTAATACTACTACCAAGTAATCTTAGCTTTAATTTAGAATTTTATTTTTGTTTTTGTTTTTATTTTTGTTTTTATTTCTTATTTTCTTTATTTCCTTTATTTTTGTCTTAAGTTTTATTTTTGTTTTTATTTCTTATTTTTATTTTATTTTATTTTATTTTTTTATATTTTTCGTACGAGGTGAGTTTGGAAAGAAGTAATGGCAGATCATGTTGGTGCACTGAAAGCTCAAGTATCGTCCCTCACGACTCGCCGAATGTGCAGTCCAGAATTTCCAATTGAGAGACAATCTACATATCCTGGGGGACCATCTATGGATAAATTACCACAGCCTGCCAAGCTGTCTTTTTCATGTCATAAGAACCGGTGGATACCAAAGAAGAAAGCAGATGAGATTACCCGATTCACTACATTAAGCCACCATAACCATTTTGGGTGGTTGCGTCTGGCTGAAGACATTAAACTTAGCGCTAGCGGGGAGGCAACCCTTGCATTTGTTTTGTTATTATTTTCTTTACTTTTTATTTTTATTTTTTTTATTGTGTGCTATTTATTAATTTGCATGTTATTTACGCAGGTTGCACGAGACACACAACACCCGCGCAACCAAATTCTAACCAGCAAGAGCCTGATCAACTCCATGCATGGTAGTGTTGTTCCTCACTCTTGTTCTTTAAATTTTAATCTTACATTGAGGACAATGCAAGTTTTAAGTTTGGGGGTGTGTGCATGCTGTTTACTTGCTATTTAGTTGTTTGAAAAAAAAAATTGTTTTAGTCTTTGATAGTAAAGCATAAACCCTGTGATAATATTGTCTGTTTATGGGTGAAATTTTACAAACGATAAGTGTCCGATTTACTTTTATCTGATGCCTTGAATAACTGATCTATGTTAGACTCATAAGCACTTAAAAATAGGTTTTTAGCAGTAAAACTTAAGTAGTTGACAAGGTGACTAGTTGAAGAAATTGCATGTTGATGAATGACTGTTTGCTTAGATATCTATCTTGATTTGCTAGTGTTATGAAGTGTGGTATAGCTAAAAAGAAAAATGTCTCTAAAGAAAGAAACTAAACCACCTATAATCGATAAGCGTGAAGCTACCCATGGGCGAGTATTAGGACCACCATGAGGAGAAATGCTACCTTAAAGGGTAGGTGAGTTGAAAAAAAAAGTGCAAAATGAGAAAAGCAAAAAAGAGACAAGCAAAAAAAATCATACCATACTGAGCACGAAATAAAGCAATTACAGAGCATAATTGAGATATCTAGGTTGGTTTGACCCATCGATTCTAATTTTTAAACGAAATCATTGAGTTGACTTACTTAGGAATCAAGCTGTGAATGAACCTTTACACACACACACACACCATGAGTCTAGCTTAGATAATTTATTCAAGAATTTGGATTCGAGTTGCAATTGTGTACTTTGAAGGTTCTCTAATTTCATTTATAAGCTTTCTTTGAGGAAAATTTTATGTGCAACTATCGGGACTATCTTTTGTTATTTTTTATATTTTTGCATGATTGTGTGTGAATGACGTTTGTGGGTGTCGTCGCTGTAAGCCCTCACGAGACTATAACTCGTCCACTAGGGCTGCCTAGGGGTTTAAAGGCTTGTTGCATATGCTAAATGCAATCGTGATCCCTACGAAAGTGGCATAGTTAATTTAGTTATTTTTAATTATTTATTTGAATTTAGTTTTTATTCTATCTTTTTCTCGGGACTAGCGAAACCTTAAGTTTGGGGGTATTTGATAAGTGTGGTTTATACCCACTTATTACGACATTTTTAGCTTACTATTTTATTATATTTTGAGATATTTAAATGTCCTTTATAGTTTATTTCATGTTTTATTTGTAGGAGCATTATTACATGGATCATGAGACAATTACACGTGTTTTGGGGACCATACGGGAGAACCAGTAAAGACATTATCACATGCACCGTAGCACTAGAAGTAAAGACAAATCTCATACAATTTCCGAGAAAGTGGCGCTTCAGCGCCAATAATCCTTCACAAATAGGCACCATGGCGCCTGAATGGAATAATAATCAAATTGGCGCCATGGCGCCAATAAGTGTGAAAAGAATAGGCGCCATGGCGCCAGTTAAATTGAAAAGGATGGCGCCTGGGCGCCTCAACTTCATTGCTATCCATACATTTTCCAGAGGATATGGCGCCCAGGCGCCCATTTCCAAGCCATGGCGTTGCGAGTCAGACGCGTATCAGGAAATTAATTTTAGGGTTTTTAAGACCCCTAATGGTACCCAATGACTCCTAGCCTCTATTATAAATAGAACAGTTCGTCCAATATCAAGGGGTGAGGCTAATATACTGCATAAAACACAGAAATAAAGATTTTTAGTGATCCAAGGAGAGGATTGAAGAGCGACAAGAGGAGACAAAGGCGGTGACGTCCGAGGAGGAAGAGATTCAATTCGGGTTTTATCTTCTTGTTTCTTTCTTGGAGCTCTAATGATTTCCATTAGATTCATGAATTGTTTATCATTGATTTTATCTTTTATCATGAACTAACTCCTTAATTCTGGAGAATGATGTAATCTCTGCTTGAGCCTTGTATTGTGTTTATCAATTTTGTTATGAAGTTTTATTAATTTATTTATATTCTTTTGAGTTTAATGCTTCTTGATTGTTGGCCACAATTTGAGATGATGAATGTTTAGAATCTATCACTCGAGAGAGGGGATTTTGAATAGATCTAGAGAATATAGCCTAGGATTTTATAGAGTTCGAGAGAATCTGTAGTCCTTTGAAGTCGTTAATATAGCATCACAAAGCGTAATAAGTTGTTAACTATTGGATTTTTATAGAGATATCGAAGTCTATAGTTGATGATCTTTTCACTGGCACTCGAGAGAGGGAGTGGATATTTTAAGAGTCTTGACTTATAAACAATATAACTGAACATGGATTAATTGACTTGACAAATGCATAGGTGACAGCTAGGTGAAATCAAGATCCAGAATCTCTATCGTATTAGTTCCTCCTATTTTATTATTTTTATATTTTATTTATTTATTTAAAATCTTTATTATTTGTTTTCTAAATAAAGTTAGGATTATCAATTGTAGTATTTAGTGCGAGTTAAGGCAATCCATTTGGGTTCGACACTCTAAACTCATTTATACTAAAACTTGACACCGTACACTTGCGGTACGATTTAAAATATCACAACACCTACCACCCCAGAACCAGAACTGGAAGGCCGATCCACCAAGGCCTCAAATCCCTCAGCTTGTGGCTGCACTAGTTCTTGCTGAAATGAAGGATCTGAGGATGATGGATGCTGGGGGATAAGAGCCAGCGGCCATGCGGTTTGAGGAGAAGATGGTCGAGCATGAGAACTGTTGTACATTAGTGTCATTAAACAAGAAATTAACATGCAAACAAACAAATCAAACCAGAAAATTGGATCTAACATGCATAAACCCTAGAAAACCTTAAAACTTGAGAATAAGAAAAACCTTGATACAAAGTTGAAAAATAGTAGTCCGGATCAAGATTAATCTATGTCCTTAAGAACTTATCAGCCCCATCTCGGTGCTCTACGGATTTGTGGCTAATGTTCTCCCAGGATAACCTGGATTCCTCTTGTTCAAAGGGCACACCTTAACAAGATCTTGAACTTGGAATATGGTGGAAATCTCTCAGACTCAAGACACAATATGGGACTTTTTTCTCTTTGGATGGAATTTAGATTTCTTTTCTATATGTTAAAATGAACATAAAGCTTCCTTTTATAAGTATGGAATGATGCCTCAAAGGCACCCTTAGGGTTGGGGTGCAACCCTCCAAAGGGTTATACCCCCCCCTATGCACCCCTTGGTGCATAGGATCACTTTACACACAATTGGAGGACTTGTCCCCATGGGGTACCATCCAAGGGACATGTCCCTCATCCATCCAAACAAATATATTTGAAGATTTGAAGAATTTCCAACAATCCCCCACAATTCTTCAAATATTCATGCAGACACTTGAGAGAGTTTCCGTGAACTAAAGCTACATCGAAATAGATAGCTTTCGCCTTGAACCTTTCCTAGTGAATGACAATCGGATTTACTTGGCAAACTAGTGACCCATAGTCTTGAACTGTTCTGTCGTTGGTGTAAACCAAGACAACTGCCAACACACAGCTTTACTTCGACCATTTCCCGTTCTATGGTTGTGTTCATTTCGGCCCTGAACAACGGTCCCAAATTCATCAAGTACTTTAGGGTAACTCGCCTTTAAAAGTTCCCATGGAAGCGACCTCACTTCTTACTTGAAATAGGTGATCTACTATCAATAGGTAATATGTCTTTACCCCCATTAGGACTCATCTCCTAATATAGTGATCATTAAAAGCCTTAGCTTATCCTAACCAATGAGAGACAGCACTCAGCGTCATTATCGGAATGGGAAAGAGTACAAAACTCATTAGTGCTTGTTTTGAATTGCATAAAGTTTCAGTTGTCCCTTTTGAACCTAGATCTTGGGATCTCCAGTCAGCTAGGTTGGGTTTCCACAGTGACAATTCTTAGATTATAGGCTTCAAGCCCATTCCCCTCGATGACTTCTCAACTTTCTCTCGAGGTAAACCTTTAGTTAGTGGATCCGCTAGGTTTCCTTCGACTCAATATAATCGATCGATATTATGCCACTTGAGAGCAGTTGACCTATGGTATTATGTCTCCGACGTATGTGTTGAGACTTACCATTATACATTGTATTTTGGGCTCTCCCAATGGCTGTCACAATGTATGCTCATCGCTGGCACCGGTTTGGGCCAACTAGGAATATCCTCCAGGAAGTTTCAAAGTCATTCCGCTTCTTCCGCTATTTTGTCTAACGCTATGAACTCTAATTCCATAGTAGACCAGGCAACTCATGTTTGCCTCGAGGATTTCCATGACACGGCTGCATTACCAAGTGTGAAAACAAATCCACTCGTAGATTTGGAATCCACTGTATCAGATATCCAGTCAGCATCGATGTATCCCTCTAGAATATTAGGATATCTCTCGTAATGTAGCCCAAATTTTGAAGTTTCTCAAACCTCAAACTCTTTACTATGGCTTTCCAGTGGTTATGTCCTGGATTGCTTGTATATCTGCTAAGCCGGTTCGTAGCTTGAGCGATATCAGTTCGTGTGTAATTCGTGAGATACATCAGACTTCCGATGATCCTTGAATACTCTATTTGTGATATGTTTAAGCCAGTATTATTTGATAGAGGAAGAGTTAGGTTAGCTACTCCCAAATCTTTCATATCAAATTTGTTGGATAACACTTTCTTAGTAGACTGAATCAACTCATGATTATTACCAATTATCAGCATATCGTCTATATAGAGACATACAATAACATATCCTTTTTGAGTTGATTTGGTGTACATACACTTATCATACTCATCGGTTTTAAACCCACTTGACAACATCTCTTTGTCAATTTTCTCATGTCATTGTCTAGGTACTTGTTTTAATTCATACAAGGGTTTTACAAGTTTGCACACCTTCTATTCTTATCCAAGAACATTAAACCCTTCTAGTTGTTCCATGTAAATCTCTTCATCCAATTCACCACTCAAGAATAACGTCTTTACATCCTTTTGATGTATTTCAAGACCAAATATAGCTGCTATGGCTATTAGCATTCTTATCGATGTGATACGAATCACTGGTGAATAGGTGTCAAAGTAAACAAGGCCTTTTTTTTGTCTATAACCTTTTATGACAAGCCTTGCCTTGTACTTAACTGTTGATTCATCCGTTTTCATCTTCCTTTTGAATATCCATTTGTAGCCCAGTGGCTTACAACCTGGAGGAAGATCAACCAACTCCCAAGTATGGTTATGTAGGATTGAATCAATCTCACTGTTAATAGCCTCTTTCCACAGAGGTGCCTCCGGAGAAGACATTGCTTCTTTATAGCTTTAAGGCTCATTTTCTAACAAATATGTCAGAAAATTGGATCTGACTCTTGGTCAACCTGATCATTATTCTTGACAGTATCAACAAATCTTTTGAGAGACTCTCTTCTTTGTCTTTCCTTAGAAGGAAATGTCTCTTCAAAAAATATTGCATTCCTTGACTCAATCATCACATTTGGATTGATGTCAGGAATCTCATACTTGTGTACCAAGAATCGATACGCACTACTGTTGCAAACATATCCAATGAATATACAGTCAACAGTTTTGGGTCCTATTCCACATTCTTAGGTTTAGGAACCATCACCTTGGCAATTGGCAAGACACCCTCATATTTTCAGATATTTGTATGAAGGTACATAACCTTTCCACAACTCATATGGTGTCTTGTCCAATCTCCTGTGAAGAAGATTGTTTAGAACGTAGTTCGCGGAAAGTATGGCTTTCCCCCCATAAGTTCTGAGGTAAACCAGAACTAGTCAACATGAGATTCATCATTTCCTTCAACGTTCAGTTTTTGCACTCAACAATCCCGTTTGTTGAGGAGAATAAGGAGCAGGGGTTTCGTGAATAATTATGTGCACAGAACAATATTCACCGAATGATGAAACATATTCACCACCTCTATCACTCCTGATTCTTTTTATTTCCTTGCCAAGTTGATTTGCAACTTCGCTCTCAGTGTATAAAGCTCCCAATAGCTTCAGCTTTGCTCCTCAGCAAATACACTTAACAGAATCTTGTGCTTTCATCGATAAAAGTGACAAAGTACTTTTTACTGCCTCTTGTTTGCACAATATTCATGTCACACACGTCAGTGTGTACAAGTTCCAAGGGTTCAGAACTTCGTTCTATGATGTTCTATGTACTTTTGCTTCAACACATGCCTCACACTTATGTTGGCTATCAATGCAAATTTAGGTATAAGGTCTATGTTAATTAATGTACGCATTGTATCATAATTAACATGTCCTTACCTCTCATGCCATACATTTTGTGACTCAATAATATAAGCAGAATTTTCAGCTTTATTAACAGCACAATTGACAGTCATTGAAAAGGCCCTCAGCGAGTTATCCTTTTACTGCATAGACATCTTTTTGTCAATATAATCTTGTCAGAAACAAATATTAACCCGAGACCGAGTTCTTCCAAATATCTGGAACATCCAAACATTCTTATATGTAAGCTCTGTTCTGGATATCATTTTCAGAACCACTGTGCCTTGTCTAACCATTCTAGAGGTAGAAGAGTTTCCCATTGTCAGATGATCACCGCCATCGACCTTCTGATATGAGGAAAGCATCTTGCTATCTGCACAGATATGACGAGTAGCCCCAGTGTCTACCCATCATTCTCTCGAATTCCCAACCAAGTTGGATTCAGTTACCACTGTTGAGAGGTTCATTTCTGAAATCTCATCAGTTAACTGCTCATCTTCAGCGACATAGGCTCATTTTTCTTGCCCTTATCCTGAGACTTCTTGTTTCTGCAGTCCTTTGTCATATGACCGCTCTTTTCACAGTTGTAGCACTTCCCCTTGAACTTCTTGTTCGTTTGGGAAGAATCAGCTCCATTGTTTCTCTTCTTTCTACCTTTTACACCCTCAATGATGTTGGCCTTAGACTCCATAGTCTTGTAGCTGGCCTCCTCGGACATCATGTTGTCATGTTCGATTCTCAATCAAACTCCAAGGTCTTCAAGGTTCATCTGCTTCTTTTTGTGTTTCAGATAGCTCTTGAAGTCCTTCCATGATGGAGGCAACTTTTCAATTATGGTGGCAACCTGAAACGTCTCACAGAGTTTCATTCCTTCATCCAGTATTTCATGAATGATCAACTGCAGTTCACCCAACTGAGACATCATTCTACCCAAGACAATTTTCTTTTGTCCGGCATCCTCGGTTTTGTATTTCTTCTCGAGAGATTCCCAGAGAATCTTCGCAGAAGACATGCCTTAGTACACAATGTACAGGGTATTGTCAAGACCACCCATAAGGTAGTTCTTGCATAGGAAGTCGTCAGACGACCATGTCTCTTCTCGCAGTTCCTTGGCTGCCTCTGATTCACCCTCCACAGGACCCGGAGGATCTTTGAGGTACTTAGCCAACTGCAGAGTTGTCAGGTAGAACAACATTTTGCTCTGCCACTGTTTAAAGTTTGCTCCACCAAAATTCTCTAGATTTTCTCCATGAGAGACCGTTACTATGATGTTTCCAATTTGAAAAATCAACAGGGGTCAATAGGTCTACAAAAGACAAATTGCACAACGATCAACAAATGATCTTGTTCAAAGTGATATACTAAGTTACCACTTGTTGTTCTATTGGACGGTGGTTCCAATAAACACAAGTCCTTGAATTTCAACTAAAGATTCTTTAGAAAAATGAATAAATGAATATTCCCATAGGACGAGGGGGGTCCGGAGTAACCACTTAAATCCCTGACCACTTAGGCTTTTATCGCCTTTTTGACAGAATATTCTTTAAACACTTTTTCAATGAGATCTTTTAGCAATTCAAACTCAGTATTACACTTCTTTAATAGCACAAACTGTATACGATATGTGTAGATATATGTGTAAGTGTCAATCAAGATTGGATGGAATTACTTGTGTAAAATTACACTTTTAATTCTCAACCAAGTATGCAACACACAATAAATTTTTCAACTTTATCACTAAGTGTATGCTTGTGATAATTGAACAACCTAATAATAACTTAAATCTATACTACCAAGATTATAGTGATTCAGTATATGATTAACTAAGTTAATATTAATATAAGTCTTTGCAGTTTATAACAATTCCAAGACTATTTTGTTAGTGTCGCGTTCGTATCTACGTTCGAACGAGATTGTCCAGTGTGTGTACGTTCGTGTTGCGTTTGATAACGCATTCGAACGAAGTGTTCCAGAGAGTTCACGTTCGTGTAGCGTTTGATAACGCGTTCGAACGGAATGTTTCCAGAGAGTTCACGTTCGTATAGCATTCGAGAACGTGTTCGAACGGAATGATTCCAGAGAGTTTGTGTTCGAGTTGCGTTTAGGACGCGTTTGAACGAAATAAGTCAGAAGGTCTGCGTTCGATTCGCGTTTGAAGATGCGTTCGAACGTTCTTAGGCATAAGGCTTGCGTTCGAGTTGCATTTGAAGACGCGTTCGAACGTTCTTACGAATTTTCAGATTTTTGCCTTCGCGTGCGTCAGGCGTTCGAACGCCCTATGGGTTTTTTCATGCACAGTCCATATTTTTCCAAAAAATATTCTAACCTAGCATGCGAATTACTATCTAACAACACTAGAAATGGTAAGTTCTTAGGATTTTGTACATTAGTGTCATTAAATAAGAAATTAACATGCAAACAAACAAATAAAACCAGAAAATTGGATCTAACATGCATAAACCCTAGAAAACCTTAAAACTTGAGAATAAGAAAAACCTTGATACAAAGTTGAAAAATAGTAGTCGGGATCGAGATTAATCTCTGTCCTTAAGAACTTATCAGCCCCGTCTCGGTGCTCTACGGATTTGTGGCTAATGTTCTCCCAGGATAACCCGGATTCCTCTTGTTCAAGAGGCACACCTTAACAAGATCTTGAACTTGGAATATGGTGGAAATCTCTCAGACTCAAGACACAATATGAGACTTTTTTCTCTTTGGATGGAATTCATATTTCTTTTCTATATGTTAAAAGTGTAAGGGTTTTCCGGGGGTGAATCAGAGTAACGCAGCGGAAACGGTATTTCAAAACTTTTTCAAAATACCGAGTAGATTATTCAATATCTAATACGAATAATCTATACGGAATTCACCTAAACCCAAAATCAATTACTCATGTGTATGATCTAATCAGATGATGTAATAATCCGACCACTTTAGGTCCGACCACATTAGTGCCGACCACATTAGTGCCGACCATATGGGTAGCGACCACATTAGGTCCGACCAGACGAGGTCCGACCACATAAGTGCCGACCACATTAAGTCCGACCAGACGAGGTCCGACCACATAAGTGCCGACCACATTAGGTCCTACCAGACGAGGTCCGACCACATAAGTGCCGACCACATTAGGTCCGACCAGACGATGTCCGACCACATAAGTGCCGACCACATTAGGTCCGACCAGACGAGGTCCGACCACATAAGTGCAGACCACATTAGGTCCGACCAGACGAGGTCCGACCACATAAGTGCCGACCACAGTCAAACAGAAGAGTATTTTACATGCATCATATACAAATCCAAATACTCAACATAAATAAAAAGCCAAAAGGTGGTACAAGGTCAGAAACTTGAAACCAACACTTAAATCAAGTTTCTAAAACACCATTTTATAGTCTCACCATAATGAAATAACTATAGAACAATTCTAGGTTATCTAAGAGTGGGTCAATAACTCTAGAATGGCAACTAATTTCTTAAACCATCAATAGAATGCTTATTAACTCATTAGTAACATTCTATGATCTTTATACATGCTCAACCCTTTCCAAAAACTTCCATTCTCCAAAAATACATAGAATAAAGAATAGAAAAACATAAGAACATCACAAGATGAAGACCACAACAAGAGGAACATTTTTCTCTCTAATGGCAAGTTGGAAATACTTACTAAATTCCAAGCTTTTCCTTGTTTTTGCTTTTCTTTCTCTCAAGCTTCTATGTCTTCTTTCAATGGAGTTTTAGGTAAAGTGTGAAAGGTTGTTAAACCCTAAATGAAACAAAACAATATATACTTGCTCACATTTTGCCTTGGCCGAAAATTGCCTAAGGAAATAAACAAGAAATTTGTTTTAATTTCATTTGAATTTCAACTTGCAACTTGATTAAATGATCATTACAATTTAATGATAAATTCAACCAAGTCAACAATTTCAACTTAGCCATTTAAAACAAATATCATAACTTTAAAATATCTATACTTTAATTAATTTAATCATTTAACAATTAAATAATCAATTAATTAAATAAATATAAATACATTAAGTATATGTATAATATTCACATTAAATATTAAATACATATATTCATTTATGATATTAGTCAAAAAACTCATTTTGACAATTAATTAATGTGTATTTGAATTAATCAAGTATTAAAGACAAATACACAAAAAATTAAGGAAATGACTATCGGGTCCCATCACATGTATTTTGCGTTTAACCTTTAAACGACTTTATAAATAATCAATATTATTTATATAAGAGTTGCCTTAGTGCTCTACGAGTATATTTCATTAGTGAGACTCTCTAGATTCAGGCATATCCGTCACGAAATCCAATTTTGTGTCCATAATTTATCCACCCGTAAATTATGACGATCACGAATATTCTTGCTGAATCATACAGGTCGAGGTCATGGCAAATGTATAATTCCTCCGTCACAGGTATCCGGATAAATCCCAGAGATATAGATGTAAACGTCAAATCTCTATAGGGATTATCCAGTCGACTATTCTATTAGCAATCTCTAAAAGAATGTTTAGAACTTGCTTCTAAACTTTACCACGGGCCCATGGTTTTATCCGATTGCTAATCATATGGACTACCTATGCTCTGATACACAGAACTGACGGATCCTATCTTGATACACATAGGACACCCTGAGGATCTATCTACACCCAACGAATAGGCGGAGGTCTGATCTAAATAGATCGGTGACGTGACTGCCATCTAAGTGTAGAAGATGTCTCATGTGCCCACAATGGCATCTCAAGTCTAAGAATCACAAGTGCTACTCAACCCAAGAAGATTCTTATTGACGCTGGTGTACCATCCATTAAGAATCTTCGGTGAGTCGTTCAGTGTTTATCCGCTATAAACACCTACACGTCTATACTAGTCTCCAAGACTTATGGTTCATTGAGAAACCATTGGAATCATATAATCCAGTATACGACATGTACCGGTCTCAACGGGTTTACTATACTGACCAAGTAGTGTAAACCTTGACCAGGAACTGTCTGAGAATGACAACGTCATGATACTACTCAATGTCCGTTGCGACGCTTTTGCAACTGTATCATGACTAATCATTCTAGGGTCATTACGTCTTTACCATATAGAAAGATAGATTATATTATAGAAACTGCATATATTATTCATAATAATAATATTTTACAGAAGTATTTAACAGAAATACAACCGGGAATTGGCGCTCTGAGCACCAACCCCAACAAAAAGGAACATAAAGCTTCCTTTTATAAGTATGGAAGGATGCCTCAGAGGCACCCTTAGGGTTGGGGTGCAACCCTCCAAAGGGTTATACCTCCCCTATGCACCCCTTGGCGCATAGGATCACTTTACACACAATTGGAGGACATGTCCCCATGGGGCACCTGTTGGTTTGCTCTAAGATTCCCAAGATCATAAATCAAGCATGAAACAAGTGTAAATACAATCAAAGGAGGTACGGAATAACTCACATTGATCGGTAGAGATGCAACGAAGTTGAAGAACGGACTGCCTTCTCCTTGCTCGGCAGTGGGCTGCTTGGTGTAGGGGCTGCACGGCAGTGGGTGGATCTCCTCCATGAAGAATCGGCCATGGACACCATTAAAGCTCCAAGCTTTGTTGATAATCTTCCATGCTCACGAACTCACTACCCTAACACCTTGGTATGCCTCCTAGAGTGTGCTAGCACTTAGATCTTGCAACAAAATCATTTGCTTCTCCATTTTTGCTCGGTCAAAACCAGAAACAAAACAGAGGAAGAATCGGTCCAAGACCGAGAGAGAATAAAAGAAATGTTTTGGCTCCAAAATGACCTAAAACCGTAAAAGGGAGAGAGAGAGAGGAAAAAGAAAATTGTAATTGGTTTTTATATTTTCCAAAAATAATAAACCATTTACCTTTTTCAATTTCAAAAAAGCAAAGCATTTAATGTCTTTCAATCACCTCACATCAATCAATCAAATGTCACATCACTCAAAGTGACATGTGATTTGACGCTTGATGTGACTTGTGATTTGACGCTAGATGTGACTTGCGTGCCGCACTCGAATTCGAAATGCGAATGCACTCGCAAAAAATCCTGGGCTCGGGTTCGCTAATTCCAAATTAACGAATTTTCCGTTGCGTCGTAATTAAACGATTACGCCTAGCGAAATCACTATTCACGTCGCTAACAAATTAATTCTAAATTAATTCGTTCGCCCAAATTAAAATCTAATTTATAATTCTGCGTCGAAATCCAATTTCGTATAATATATCAAATATATTATTTTTCCGATTAATTCCAAATTAATCGTTCTCTCTCTTTCTATGATATTTTATCCCGGATAACTATGACCTAGTCATATTATCCCGATGACTGCAGTACTTAAGAGAACCAGTACCGTATCCTACGTGACCATCATCTCCATATGACTGGAGTGACACTTCTGTCTTGACATCACACCCAACACACTACGATTCTCAATATACCCAGCATTGGCGTACACAGAACCTGTTAAAGCCCTGGACGACCTCAACCAAAGTATATTGATTGTCGCAAGTATTAGTGGTGCAAGTTTCAGGTTAAGACCAAATACACCTACCCTAATTTCGGACTTCCATAGACACATAGTCATACTACCAATGGAATTCCGAGGGGGTCTATCCAGAGCGAAGCTGTTTCCTGTACCATCGGTAAAACATAACCTTCTATTACACTTGCATGAGTATCCTATACCCAAATATATGAGAACTATGTCGTTGTGCCCTCACAACACGCACAAGTGTAATACTAGTCTTTTACGTATTTATCGATGTCCAATCTCGATAATACTCTGACTATGGATATTTAATGATTTATCCTACGTGGACTGATATTGTCTCATATCATTCTCCGTCCAGGAACAAATCATAGGGACCTCTCATCATTTATACATCTAGGTGATCTAATCACAAATGATAAGAGTGCAATCTCCTTTATCACATAGTTAATTTGTACAACAACACTATGATTTGTACAAATAGTGACGTTATGGGTCATAATTGTCCAACAATCTCCCACTTGACCTATAGCCAGTCACTCGAGTGCTTGACACCCGAACTATGTACGGTTCACTCAAATTGCTGAGAAAATGTTTCGTCAGCGGATTTTCATGATTATCATCTGATGCGATTTAATCGATCATCACATCGCCACGATGTATGATCCGAACGAATCAGATGAATATCGAAGTATTTATCTGGATCGTTGATGAGACCACTAATTCTTTAGCATGTGTTGTACCCTAGCTCAGCTGCTAAAGGAACTATATCTAATCTAATTAGATTTGTTTATCGACCCAGAAGGCTTCTATTGCCGCTTCAGCTGCAGCAATAACCTGCATTTGTTGTTTACTCGGTAACAGTATCTTGCTTGGAAGATTTCCAGCTCATTGTACCGTTATTCATACTTTATCGTACGGTTTGCGATTTTCAGTCGTCTTTATCGGTTTAGGAAACTTGCAGTAGTGATCTCAGTCACTTCAAGTTCTCCTTCTCCATTGCTTAAGACAACATCCTTAGATCTCTAAGATACTAATGGATGTTCTTAATATCAATCCAGTGACTATCACTTGGATTGACCCGTTTGTGAATCATATGCTCAAAGCGTATGAGACACCAGGTCACATACATTTTTCAATGTATGATTTTCTCGGAGAGTTTCATGAAAGCCAAACTTTCACCGATAGTTATTTTATGGGAATATCATTTCCAAGAAATGAAATGTCATCATTATTTATATAGGACAGCCACTGTCAGTGCGCTCCCACTAACCCTCTTATATACACAAGAATCATTTTCGTTTTGAATAAAATCATAAACCATTATGATTACATCAAAACGAAGATTCCAAGAACCTATGCTTTCTTCAATCCAAACATGGATCGAATAACCTACAAACCTTGTTTGCTAGTTATGGTAAGACAAAACCGACAGGATGTTATAAACATCCTCCAACTGGTTTCCTTTTCAGGAAATCGATTTTCCCGTTAAGCTGACATATTTCATTTATGAAACATGCAGCATTAGCAAGCATTATCCAAATGGATTCATCATGGTAACAGTTAAAAGGTTGAATCGAAATCAACATAATGTTAATAACGATACATTTCTGTTAAAAGCCTAGCTTTATTCGTTGGTATGTTGCCATCCATGTATGTCTTCCTGGAAGACCTATACAGTACCATTAGGCAAAATGCCTTGCGGTACATCAACTAGTGTCCAAACTTGTTGATATACATGGAATCCATTTCGGACTCATGACACTTTGTCATAATATGGAGTCGATACCTTGTATCACTTCCTCATACGTAGTCAGTTGGTATTCCTCAATAAGATAGACATCTTTATGAGGTGAGATCAGAAACCCATACCCCAGGTTGTTTTCTGAATCTCTCCGACATACGCGGTTCTTGTGTATTCGAAGATTATTGGTAATAGTTTCATCCTTGATGAACTATTTATGTTCCATTTAAGGATCTGTGCCTGGAATAGTATTACTCTGATTTTCATCGAGTTTTACTATCCTCCCACTTACCACTGCATATCGGTATTCCTCTTAAGAAAACCGCATGGTGAGCAACAATCTAATTGTTCTCTTGTGAGTTGTATAAGTACTATACTTATGGTATCCCTAGGATAACCTACAATTAGCACGAAATCTGTCAAACAGATTTTTTTTGGAACCTTATTCAAAATAAGTTATGCACTGTTAATGCTTATCCGTTGAAGGAAATGGTAGCTCAGAGCGACTCATGATTAACCTTATCATGTCCAACATAATTCGGTTTATCCGTTTCGGACACACCGTCAAAATGACGTGTTCCAGGAGGAGTCCTCATTGAAAGAATACTATACTCTTTCAAGTACATTAGAAACTTATTGCTTAAGTATCTTCCATTACGGTCTCACCGTGACGGTTTAATACTTCAGCCGATCTGTTTGTCTATTTCGTGTCGAAACTATAAAAGTTTCTGATTTGTGTTCTTCAAAAAAAACATATAACCATTACGCGATGTCATATCCGTATAGGTCACGAAATATTCATATCCACATCTAGCCTAGCTAGACATGGGCCCACTTGCTTCACTATGAACTAGGGCTAACAGGTCGGTGGCATTTACACTTTTACCAAGTAAATAGTGTTTTAGGCACATTGCCCAATAAACTAGATTCGTAGACTTTATTTGATTAGAATCAAATTAGTCCAAGTACCCACTCTTCAAAAGTGTGGATATACGAGTCTTGTTTGATTGTGTCCCAGACAACAATGCCACAATTACTTTCATCTGATCAAATCAGTTTGAGCTATTTGTTTGTCATGTCATATATTTGAGATTTATGTATATTCAGAATATAAATTCTGTTATTCACATCTAATGTGTTTATCTCAATATCATCTTTATATAATGAAACACTTTAGTGTTCTAGAATATAAAGGTTCACCCGCAGCGGGTTAAACACTGATATAAAGATAATGTTCCTAGTCAAACTAGTTACATTATAACAGTTTCCTAATTTACGTACATACCCAAAGGGTAGTTCCTAAACTTAGGTATCTATGGTTAAAATAGCGACTTTCGTCCCGTTTCCAATTCGTAGATTAATCTCTATTGAAGTCAGTATCCTGTTCAAAACATATTCTAAACATCAATACATATTTATGTACCACACTAAGTATTTAAATCTAATTTTAATACTAGTAGTGAACATAATTATGATAGACATATTTGAAGTCAGAGCTTTGTTCGTCTTCAATTCCTTCTTGGGATATGTCCTTTTATCTTCCTGGAAGATATAATGATTTTGCCTTTGCCCTTTTCCACACTCCAGAAGCCTTTGGCCAAGCCTTGACCTTCTAGAATATCGAAGTAAGGTGCGCCTTGCGCTACTTGCCTAATTGCAAACTTTGACTTTTCTCCTTGAGAGTTGCCATTAATTCTCCAAGAATTATTTATTGCAATCTAGTACTTCTAAAATCTAAACATAGATTTATGAATATCCTTCAATTTCGTCATCATACTTTTAAGGATCTAATCCTTAGTTCTGATTCAGAAATTAGGAGTCTACTGCGACAAGCTTAATGGATTAAGCACTTAAGTTATCATTACATAAATCTTCCAAAGATTATGCTCTACTAATTGCTTAACTCCGGGCTTAGGCTTAATATATTATTTTATCAAATAAAATAACTTATTATTTTTCCATGACCATCCTGAAATTTATTCCCAATTTGAAAATTAAAGTCGTTTAAATACATTTTCACCCAGGATTATGTTTTAAACACTAATCTTTCAATTATATCTTTCAACTATTTAATCAACGATTTGTGGTACTATGTATTATATTGATTATTATAGTCCAACTATATAATCAAATATAATTTAATTAATTAACCTCAATTACATTGATTACTATAATCCAATTATAAAATCAACTGTAAATTGAAATTAATTAATTCAAATATATTGATTACTATAATCCAATTATATAATCAACTATAATACAGTCCAACTGCTTATAAAAATAACAATTTAAATATTAGTCCAACTAACATTTAATTGATTTGACGAATGATATTGTTTGAGCGCGTATGGCGAGTAATTGAACGAATATTGCAAATTCAATTCTTGCCTCCCACTATTTTTCGACGAGCCTCTAACCCTCTGTCGAGTACTCGGGAAACCGTGTTTCCTAGTGGGCTAGGATCCCGTTAAATATCACACAATCTTGACTTTGGCCAACAAATTGTATGATAATTAACTAGGTAGATCTCTAAGATCAATTGGATCCAATCCAATTCCTAGATCCGGTAGGGGGACATCCAAGTCCGAAACATATATCTTATATATGCCAATACATCCAATGTATTACCTAACCTTTTTCCTCTGAATCAACTAAGCCTTGGCTTTGGCACAACAAACTTAGTGATCCCAGTCAAGCGCGACCCATTGACCATGGAAAGCTTCGTAATAAATGTCGATGGACAAGAAGTGGTCTTGACTTTGGCCAACAAACCACAACTTGGACAAGACACTGATATGGAACAAAGCCTTCGTGATTCAAACACATCCTCGACAGACAAAGGCCTTGACTTTGGCCAACAAACCAATGTCGTCTTAGATCTTGAGTAAGAATCACTCAATGGAAGGAAAAACGCTTAATATTGAGCGAGGGTTTTTCGCGTGCAAATTGGCAACCAATTTATTATCTTTGTTAAGGTCTCATCATCATACACCCTTAAACATGCATTCTAAACACATAATAAAGCGCATATGAAAAATAATAATGATATGCGGATGGATACTTTAGATTGATCTTAGATCAAATCTCTCTTTCTCTCTCCCGCTAGCACAAGTATCACTTCTACCCGTTACACTACACTTCTAAAGAAACCTCATTTACATTGAGGGGAATAGGTGAGAAGAGAATACAAAGAAATATGAGGTAATAAGGCTGGACACGCAGGTCCAATTAATAAATCAAATTTATTACAATTTCCAAAATTGCCCCACCCATCTAATATCCATCCGATATACATTATTCATGCATCGCAACCATGTATTCACACAAGCATGTTATCGATCAATCTAATCAAATTATTTAATCTGATAATTAGTGATCACCCAATGTTCAAACAACGATTTGATTTTGTTCGAGTCAAACTCGTTTTGCGAACAAGTACTCAAAGTACGAATTCTCGAATTAAATTAAATTACATAATTTAAATCCAATTTAATATGCATTTAATTCTAATTCATTATTTAATTCCAAATTAAATATTACACTTTATAAAATAAACCTTTACGACTTAAATTCCAAATTTAATCGTTACGGGTCTCAAAGCCCGATTAATATCCAATATTAATTTTATTAAAGTCCAATGGGCTTTTAATTAATTTCTTAAGGCATGGACTTTTGGTCAACTCGGGTCAAACCGATAACCAAAATCCAATCCGGGAGTTACCCCATAAGCCCAGAAATCAATCTTGGCCCATTAGGCCCAATTAAACTTTAAAGGTTCACTAAGTCGCATTTGGCCTTTATGGAAGCGTTTTTGGGCCTAATTGGATCCGACCAATTTCGCCTAAACCCAACTTTGTACAACAAAGCCCAACAAGCCCAATAACAACTTAAAAGCCCAAATCCAATTTAAGGCCCAATTTAATTAAATTACAAAATCCAATTTCTCAATTTAATTAAATTAAAGTGTATAGCATTATTAATTACCCAAATCAATATTTCCAAAACACCAAATTTGTACAATTAATCATGCTTATCATCAATGAATCATGTCCAACATAATTTGATCAAAATCAAACCCAATTTGCATGTCTATAGTTCTCGGCCAATGAGGAAAAATATGCCCAAATCAAATTCAATCCAATTGAACCAAATTAAACATAAAATCAATATCCCCTAATGATTTCTAACTCATCCAATGAATCAAAAAATCAAAATCCAAGACAATTTTAGGGTTCTCATTTTCGGCCAACACAAGCCAAATTGGGGAAATTTGTTCCAAACCAAATTTCTTCAAATTGATCTAATCAATCATCAATTAACATCAATTAAGCATATTCATCAATCCAATTTCATAAAATCATGCCCAAATTCGTTTTGCCCAATTTTAACCCTAAAATCAATTTCATGCTTTCAAAGGCTCAAGATACCATTGTTGGTTTGCTCTAAGCTTCCCAAGATCATAAATCAAGCATGAAACAAGTGTAAATACAATCAAAGGAGGTGCGGAATAAATTACATTGATCGGTAGAGATGCAACGAAGTTGAAGAACATACTGCCTTCTCCTTGCTCGGCAGTGGGCTGCTCGGTGTAGGGGTTGCACGGCAGTGGGTGGATCTCCTCCATGAAGAATCGGCCATGGACACCATTAAAGCTCCAAGCTTTGTTGATAATCTTCCATGCTCACGAACTCACTGCCCTAACACCTTGGTATGCCTCCTAGAGTGTGCTAGCACTTAGATCTTACAACAAAATCATTTGCTTCTCCATTTTTACTCGGTTAAAACCAGAAAAAAATAGAGGAAGAATTGGTCCAAGACCGAGAGAGAATAAGAGAAAGGTTTTGGCTCCAAAATGACCTAAAACCGTAAAAGGGAGAGAGAGAGGAAAAAGAAAATTGTAATTGGTTTTTATATTTTCCAAAAAATAATAAACCATTCACCTTTTTCAATTTCAAAAAAGCAAAGCATTTAATGCCTTTCAATCACCTCACATCAACTCACATCAATCAATCAAATGTCACATCACTCAAAGTAACATGTGATTTGACGATTGATGTGACTTGCGATTTGACGCTTGATGTGACTTGCGTGCCGCACTCGAATTCGAAATGCGAATGCGCTCGCAAAAAATCCTGGGCTCGGGTTCGCTAATTCCAAATTAACGAATTTTCCGTTGCGTCGTAATTAAACGATTACGCCTAGCGAAATCACTATTCACGTCGCTAACGAATTAATTCTAAATTAATTCGTTCGCCCGAATTAAAATCTAATTTTTAATTCCGCGTCGAAATCCAATTTCGTATAATATATCAAATATATTATTTTACCGATTAATTCCAAATTAATCGTTCTCTCTCTTTCTATGATATTCTATCCCGGATAAAATATCTCATTAATTAATCCCAGATTAATTTTGTCTTTCATTAAATTAATCCCAGATTAATTAAAGTGTGAGTCATATGTCATCGGTGAATCTTCGGGGAGCGACCCATGAGATCTCCGGATATGTTGGCAGTAAATCGGGTCGTCGAACTATCCGAACATGTAAGTACCTTGTACTACGTTTACACCGATTCACAAGACAAGGTTGGCTTCTAGCAAAGCGCCATGCCTACCCAATTCTCCAGAAACATGCTTACAGGAATAAGCGATCTATATCAGGCGTAGTATACGTGGTATTGCGTATTTCGATCCAATATCGGATGATCACGTGCTAGGCCTAGGGCTGGATTGTATCTGCCCCGTACGAAGCACATGTCGGATGTCTGGTAACTAGTCCCTATATCGGATAACTATGACCTAGTCATATTATCCCGATGACTGCAGTACTTAAGAGAACCAGTACCGTATCCTACGTGACCATCATCTCCATATGACTGGAGTGACACTTCCGTCTTGACATCACACCCAACACACTACGATTCTCAATATACCCAACATTGGCGTACACAAAACCTGTTAAAGCCCTGGACGACCTCAACCAAAGTATATTGATTGTCGCAAGTATTAGCGGTGCAAGTCTCAGGTTAAGACCAAATACACCTACCCTGATTTCGGACTTCCATAGACACATAGTCATACTACCAATGGAATTCAGAGGGGGTCTATCCAGAGCGAAGCTGTTTCCCGTACCATCGGTAAAACATAACCTCCTATTACACTTGCATGAGTATCCTATACCCAAATATATGAGAACTATGTTGTTGTCCCCTCACAACACGCACAAGTGTAATACTTGTCTTTTACGTATTTATCGATGTCCAATCTCGATAATACTCTAACTAGGGATATTTAATGATTTATCCTACGTGGACTGATACTGTCTCATATCATTCTCCGTCCAGGAACAAATCATAGGGACCTCTCATCGTTTATACATCTAGGTGATCTAATCACAAATGATAAGAGTGCAATCTCCTTTGTCACATAGTTAATTTGTACAACAACACCGTGATCTGTACAAATAGTGACGATATAGGTCATAATTGTCCAACAGTACCATCCATGGGACATGTCCCTCATCCATCCAAATAAATATATTTGAAGATTTGAAGAATTTCCAACAATAACTTTGTGGCAAGATGGGAGACTCAGCCTGAGGGGGCGATGATTTTTCAGAAACGGCTAACACTGGGACCGACGGAACAGAAGCTGCGGAAGAAGCAATCATGAAAGCTGGAGAAGATAACTGTTCAGGCGCAAGGGACTCCGCTCGAGAATGAGATGATGGAGGAGCCGAAGACAACGGTTGTGCGGAGGCCAAAGTCTGGTGCGCAGAAGTACTTGGAGATATTACTTCTGGCATTGGGCGTTGAGGCGCAGTAGTGGGCCGAGTATCTGCAAGAGAATCAGAGTCGGACGAATCAGAAATGTAAATGACTTCATCTTCTTCGTAAATACGATGAAGTACGTCGTCTTTATACATAGACCGAGCCTCCTCTAACAACTCCAATTCGGCCAAACTATAAAGGCCGTCCACGTCCATATAGCCCCCTCGAAACCCTGAGGCATACATCCTGCGTACTAAGGGATAAAGTTGCTTGAGGTGGTGCCAAAGAGACCCAGTCGGCCAAATAGGCTCTGGCACTTCAGCCTCATCATCCGGATCATGTACAAATGGTACAGAACCGTCTGAAGAGAAACGCTCAAATAGAGGATGGTCTCTTGGAATTTTCTGGACTCTTGGACACGAACAGCCAAATTCAATATATGGCTCCATAACTTGGGGATCTGCTCCGACTGCACCGCCCTCTCCTGGTAATTGCTCCATGATGGGACCCTCGGCCACTTCATCCACATCAAACTGAACGATCGGAATTTCTGCAGGTCCCACCTCTTCGCCTCCACCTATAGGAGCTTCGGCCCTCGGAGTTCGTGCCATTTCGGGCATTACGGAAGGCGGCTCAATCCTAAGCACCTGCACAAAGTACACAATTATGATTTCAGAGTACATCAAACTCATGTGCAAAAGAAGACATGTCTCAAACTCATATCTTAGAGCGACGGATGAGTGGCACGTCCGAATCAAAGCTGTGACTGGGAGAAGGCTGTCTCCTTTTAGGAAGCTTTATTTTCTTGGGCTTAGACGCCTCAGTTGCCTTCTTCGATCCCGTTGGCTCAGAGGACTTGGGGGACAAAGGAATGGAAGAAAAAACTCTCATGGAAGGCAAAGAGAAAAATCGTTCGCGGGCAGGTGGCCAGAAACGATCAAAAAAGGAATGAACAGATGTGCAAAGAGCAAAAGGAGCGATAACAAAAGAAGAGATCAAAGAGCGAGTTTCCGCCAAGGAATCCTCAACTTCAGAGACTGAAAAGACCTTAAAACGGTCTGACAAAGCAGAGCGCGTGTGAAAGAAATAAAAAGGCCACCCTTGAACAAGGCCAAATTGACTGGCAACGAAGTTGGATGAGTACACCTCTACTCCGGCTTTGCCATTGGCCCCAGTCATGATGTCATGAATCAGGTCGCGGCTACATAAAAACATGCGCCATATGCGAAGACCTGATTCATCCTCTTCCGAAAGAGGGAGGTCATGGACGAAGGATGGGCTATCCGACACAGAAAAAAGGGAAAAAAGAAGGAACCTGAGGAAGAGTGTAGAAATACTCAAAAACAGCGCGATGGGAGAAAGAAGATGGCCGAAGTTGAGAAAAAAAAAAGAGCGGCACAAGGATAAGAGTGAGTTGAATCAATTGTGCCGAAGACATGCAAAATAAGCTCTCAACCAGAGTTGAACGAGCCACAGGGGACCGGAGGCAATGGGTGATGCCCCCGACCGAAGTTGTTTCTGGAGGACTGCCAATCCCCGATATATGGCGGCCAGTAAAAAGAAGGCCAGGTCTAAGTGACGGTGGTGGGCAAGGTCGGAAGAGATAGGGAGATAGCCCGCCACAGGCTTTTGGCTAGGCACACAAATGATGTATTTGCATAGCCAATAATGAAGGAAAGTCGTTCGCTCTAACATCGAAACAGGAACAGCCGTTTTCGAAAACGTGCGAAGAAAAGAAGAATATGATGAGAATGACGATGGGTCCATTGAAGGAGGAGGGAAACATAAGTTTGTACAAGCCGAGATGGTCACTCCAGGAGGGGCCAGTCCAGTAAGAGCACCAATATCACGAAGGGTGATAGTGAGGGGCCCGACCGGAAGAATGAATACATTGTATTCAGAAGACCAAAAGAGCAAAGAAATAGGAAACAAGTTACGATCAAAAGGGGGCAAAGCTCGATGAAAGGAAGAAGGTGATGTTTGTCTAAAAAGGCTCGAGTATCCGCATACAACAGCATACGTTGAAACCAGGCTTCGAATGCGATATCGGGTTTGGGCCAGGTGCGAATCGGATTAGACTGAACGAAAGGAGAGATGTTAAGTGGCTCAGAAAATGGGAGGCCAGAAGAAGAGGGGAACTGTTAAGCCAACGGAGCCGTTGCAATAGTGTCATCTTCAATGAAGATGGGGCCAAGAGCACACTGGCCGAAATTCTCATCAAGAGTGTGAACTTCGAAGGTGCCCACAGAAGAAGATTCCAGCGCCATTTTATAATCGGCGAAGGTTGAAGCGCTAGTTTTGGGAGCAGAGGATGAAGAAGCCATTGATAACAGAAGGTCGAGAATGCGATAAAATTGGGTTTACAGAGGAAGTCGAAGGTAAAGTGAAGGCCAGAATGGGATGAATCCTTATGTAACAGACGAAGGGTTTAACTTGAGACAGGTATCGCAATACGAGTTGTCGAGAAGTGAAAGCGGCGGGAAAATGGAAAAGGATGAAAGGTTGCCCTATACAGGTGTTCGAATGCAACTCGTTGTGAAAGTGACGTGCGACGGAAGGGAACACGGAAATGACGTAAAACGGCTCTTAAATGGGCCTCATGATGAAACGTATAGGAAAGGGCCGCACATTTATTGCAGAAGTGATAGGGTCACGAAGGACTCTAAAAGGAAGCCCGACAAGTTACAGAGCGAAGAGTTCCATCCCAGGTTTTACATCGCTCGATCTTGCAGCATCGGCCTCCAGCAGATCGGCCGAACCTCAAAATCTTAGCATCGACCTCCAAGATCGGTCAATGACAGATGTCAATACTACATCCTCTAGAGGCATCGCCCAAGTTGTTTCCATTATCGGTACAAGCAGTAAAGACAAAATTTATATGACAAGACCATCAGGCCGCAGGCTTACCAGACCTATAGCAGAGAGCCCCCCCCCCCCCAATTGGTCAGGTAACACATGGAAAAAAGCACTTCACGTGAAAACAGTGTCATGACTTTGGAGTATATAAAAGAGGAAGGTTGAAGAAGTAACTTACAAGGTCTCCCAACAGCCCATTTGAGGGCTGACCTTACTCAAAACATCGCAGCTTGGCCCTCCGTAACCAAGCAGACTCCCTAAGATGAAAAAGGAAAGATCGGGAGAGGCATAAGAAAGTCGAGAAAAAGAAAAGATCTGCATGAAACAAAGGCTATCAGAAGTAAAAGCTTCTCTTTGATGAAATGTGAAATGGAATGTAAAGAGATTAGCTAACGGCCATCCACACGGTGTGAGGTTTGAAATGAAATGTAATGGTGTGGATGGACTATATCCGTTAGCGACAGCTGACCAGGGTCCTCTGTGTGGAAGGTACTGCATCCTCCCGGTTGCAGATGGGTTACACTCGTTGGCAGCGACTAGCCTCAGCTTCTCTACGCGGGGAATGCAGAGAGCCTGATTCCACAGATTCTCTGGACTAAAGGGTTAGTCGAGTGATGGGCTGGTCGAGGGCGAAGAGGAATGACCATACAAGTTTCTATCATTCCGATCTATACACCTTTTCGTCGATGGAAGACCGAAAAATTTACCTCGATCTTCACGTCCGGTTCAATCAAGGTAAATTTGGGAGACAATTGTTGACAGAGGAAATCTAGTCACCCTGGAACGAAATCGCCCTAAGACAAAGGGAAGAACAAGGGGAGGAAGGACGATGGAGCGAAGAGCGACGAAGAGTCGAGACGACCAAAGTAGTGGTTATGACGAAAATGCATGATGCAGTTGCTTCCACAATCGCAGCAGTTGGACGGTTTTCCCTCCACAACCGAGCAGTTGAGACACGCAGCTTAACGGTTACAGGCACGATCCAGCAACTGCAGGGAGACACTGGGACCGCCCAAGCGGTTTATAAGTTTCACTATAAAAGCTCAACCCATGATCAAGCAGTTGAGACGCACAGCCCAACAGTTGAAGGCATGATCCAGCAGCTGCAGGGAGATACTGGGACCGCCCAAGCAGTTTACAAGTTTCACTATAAAAGCTCACTTGGACAGAGAGAAAAAGATCCGATCAAATGAAGATTCAAACGAGCATTTTTTTTATCTTTTAGTTTCTATAACTTTTAGGACTGTAATTTGTGTGCTTGCGCCCCTTGGAGGCTTATTCACTTAATCAAACACCCCTTACTGAGACTTTATCTCAGGAGGTTTGAACCTTACACGTTTCTCTTTCTTCTTCGCGCACAACTATCAATTCATTCTCCAAAATGCATGCTAATAACACCTTTAATGTCAATTAAGTAATTTCAAATCCTAGGGCATGCATTACACGAAATTGGGACTTTGGTTTCCTTGCCCAAAATTGAAAAATAAAGAAAGGAAAGGGAGTTAGAAGCTTACTTGACCAAGATAATCTTGAGAACTCATCCCCTTTTTATCACAACCTTCCATGAAGATGAAGAAGATTTGAGCTCCCTTGGAAGCCATAGCCCACATTTTTTTGCTTGAGAGGAGATGAGTGCATAGTGTCCTTTTTATAGGACAATTGGCTGATTTTTTGTAATGAATTTGGTGGTCAAGATTGAGCCACATCACCACATTCTAGGTTATTCTCGAAATCTACTGTAGCAGCGCATTGATCTCGATTTTTGACCTATTTCTGGTTTGAATTTGAAAAAATATCCAACGCGGAAGTTGTAGGTATCGGTCTTAGATTTCCGATGATATAAAATTCATAAAAATTAGAGATTTTATGAAAATGTTATGGCCCAAATATCATAGGCTATTCGAAATGGAACATCGTATAATTTCGTATCAGAAATTTGAAGAATTTACTGATCGTCCCCAAAGTCATTTCATGAGTGTACATGTGTTCAAACATAATTTATATTATGTAACACTTGTCCCACAATGTAACAGTAGTAAAGATTACGAGTCGTTACAGCATGATAGAAATATATTTGTAGAGTATGCGTAGCTAATATTAAAACCTGAACTTAATGAGTTTGACTTAAATAATTATCATAAAAATATAAGTAATTGAATTAAGTTAGACGTTTCTACCTGACCATCGAAAAAGACTTATAGATAATTTAATGTTCTAAAATTAATAATTCATAACAATAACATAATTGAAGGAAAAGTGCAATAATTATTGTTGAATGCCTAGGTGATAGGTTTTCTCTCATAATTATCGGTGCATGTGTACATATCGAGGTTACTAATCACATCATTAATCACACAGGATTCTAGCAAGGGATCAAGTTCAAGTTATAAATAACTCTCTTAAAATTTGTTGTTTTTACATTGTAGCCCCCAAATTAATGTTAATTATAAATTCCACTGCTTCAACCTAAATGTCATAATTTTCATTGAATCATTTTTACATACAACTGACTTCTAATTTGTCCAATACCATTTTATGTTGCGACCAAAAAGCCCAACCATTTTGTTCAACAACTTCCCTAATTCTTTGTATCCAGCTTGAACCAAACAAGTTCTATTTTGTACCCATTACGCACGAGGGAAGTATTTTTATTCGTTACACTTTCTAAATTACCCCTGACGTAATCATAACCCTTATTATTATGAAAAAAATAACATTAAATAAATAAAAGAATTTAAAATTGACCATGTATGTTTTTATATATAGTAATAGACACAACATGAAAAGAAAAAAAAATTCTTTTATGCGTTGCTGACTACCACTTGCCATTGCATAGGATGTCCACTATAATTAATCCATGAATCTTAAATATTTGATTTGATTCATTTATTACTTAAACTTTTACTTCATCTATTACTTTATTTATGAATATCGAATTCAATTTTACTTAATTCATTCATTACTTGATTCATAAATCTCAAATATAACTTTATTTCATTCATGTATCTCATAAGATTCTATACCTATATAAAAGGATATTAATATGTATTTGAAATACACATGTAATGGAATATCACTCTCTTACTTTGATACGATTGTATTTAGTGGAACAATGACATTAACTTAACGACCTAAATTAATTTTGATTAGTGCTACTTGAATAATTTGGAGAGCTAGATATAATTGTGTGCATATAAATATATTTATAAATCTTGAGATCTTATGGTCTGTTGTAAATTAGATGGTCCCCAACACTTGTCTTTTATGTTTTAACTTATCCCACATTGATTAGGGATAATAATATTAACCTAAACCTATCTCTATAAATAGAGAGTAAATCTTGTATAGTTGTTTGATTCTAAAATCAATAAGAATAAAAGCTTGCAGCTTTACAAGTATTATTTTCTTCATTTTATCTCTTATTTTATAACACGTTATCAGCACGATTTGCTTCTATTTAATTTTTCTTTTAACAAAATAAGCAAAAGTGAAATGCATCGGCCTGAAGCCAAATGATACGCCTGAAGCCAATTTCATATGGCAGCTTTAAGTCATTCATTAAGCCATTCAATACCCAACTCTCAGATTCAAATTCAATATGGCTTGAAGCCTTTGTTTTGATATTTTGATGGCCTTGGCGTGAATCTGATAATCATTTATTATTCGAGACAAGGCCAGAAGCCAATCTGCTAAAAACGAAAGTTGAATATCATCAGCCACCTATCGAAGCCAATTTGCAGACAATTTGCAAATCTGTTAATAAAAAGAATTGCATCATAGGCTTTGTCCAGACAATGATGATATTAGATTTTGATCATTTTGCATCGTTCATCATGATCAAAGGCAATGATCAAATGTGCCGATTCATCACCATCAAGTTTAAATCAAGCCTGAAGCTTGAAGATTGATTATGATTTATTTGAATGTCTTTGATGGTTTTGAATCATAAAAGTCAAACCATCATCTACCAAGTGGACAAAAAGCCTGATGATGAAACAAATGGTGATCAAAAAGCCTGAAGCCTTGCTGATCATCTCATACGGCCATGAGGCTTTATTGAATTCAATGTTTGTGTTTGTTGATGATGACGTGTGACTATTTGAATTCATGATTGAATATATTATTATGATGTTCGCGTTTTGATTTTGTTTTTATTATTATTATTATTTTTGTTCTTGAATATGGATGATGCCTTGTTGTAGTATATCCAAATTATTATTATTATTATTATTTTTATTCCGACTTGAAGTTTTATAGTATAAATAATTGAGAACCTGCAGTTCTGAATCTTAATTAAAAATAAATAAATAAAATTAAAATTCGTAATTCTTATTCAAAACCTGAATTCTGAATTTCAATATTAGAACCTGTAATTCTGATTCAAAATCTGAAGTTCTGAATCGCAGTATTAAAAATTAAGTCATAACTCAGAATCTGAAGTTCTGAATTTCAATCCTAAAGTTAGAACCTGTAGTTCTAATTCATTATGTTATGCTTTTTGTATTTTTATGAGTATGCTCTGTGGTTGCCATTAATTTGGATCCTCCACATCAGAAAATAAAAATTGTAGTTCTAATTCATTTTACAATTTATGTTAATTTATTCATAATTGTGATCAACTATTAGAGGTAAATTAGAGCCCGAAGTTCTATATTCATTAGTTAATTATTATATTAGAACTTGTAGTTCTAGATATATAAAATAATTATAAAACTCGAAGTTCTATAATTACACTACAATTAACGAACCTGAAGTTCTAACTTTAATTAATTTGATTTTAGATTAAAACCTGCAGTTTTAAATCTACCATGGAATCTGAAGTTCAGAATTTCTAATAGCATATTTATGAACTTGAAGTTCTAAATATAATATTATCAATCAGAAATTAAAGTTGTGAAATATAATTCCTTTTTAGGACCTGATATTCAAAATAATAATGTAAGATTGGAACTTAAAGTTCTAGATCAGCAAATTAATTTTCAAGAGAACCTGAAGTTCTAAGTATACGTGTGTAATTTTGGTTCATATATATTTATGTGATGTTTTAATTTTTGTATTATATTTTATTGTATATTTATTATTTTGAATTATATTTATGTGACATGAAATTTACTTTCAAGGATATGGACCCTTCAAAGAAATTATTTGTTCCGAAAAATAAATGTGGGGATGTATGCTTGGCTGATAGTGCAACCAACACACTATCTTTCGAGATAGAAAATACTTCTTGGACGTAAATTACATGAAGGAAAGGTAAACACTATATCTGGGCCTGTAGACCTAATTGAAGGCTCTGGAAGAGCCATAATCTTATTAGCAAGTGGAACAAAATTATACATTGAAAATGCTCTATATTCAGGCAGGTCCAGTAGAAATCTGCTAAGTTTCAAAGATATTCGTAGAAATGGGTATCATATTGAAACTTTAGATGAAAACAAAATAGAATATATATGTATTACCAAAAATATCTCAGGTAAGAAATATATATTGGAAAAACTTCCGGCTTTCTCATCTGGATTGTATTATACAATCATAAATGCAATAGAAAGTCATGTAGTGATGAACCAGAAGTTCAATAATCCAAAGATGTTTATGTTATGGCACAATCGTCTTGGTCATCCAGGAGCTACGATGATGCGTAGAATAATTGAAAATTCCAATGGGCATAAATTAAAGAACCAGAAGATTTTATTGACAGATGAGATCAATTGCACTGCTTGCTCACAAGGCAAACTTGTGATACGCCCATCTCCATCTAAGATTGCCCTTGAATCCCCATCATTCTTACAAAGGATTCAAGGAGATATTTGTGGACCAATTCATCCACAAAGTGGACCTTTCCGTTACTTTATGGTTTTGATTGATGCATCTACACGGTGGTCACATGTTTGTTTGTTATCCACACGTAACATTGCATTTGCCAAGCTACTTGCCATGATGATCAAATTAAAGGCACAATTCCCAGATTATCCAATCCAAACCATACGATTAGATAATGCTGGTGAATTTACATCCAAGACATTTGATGACTACTGTACATAGTTGGAATCGATGTTAACATCCAGTTCCACATGTCATACACAAAATGGATTGGCAGAATCATTGATCAAACGAATTCAGGGAAAAAGAAAAGGCCTCCAGAAGCAAGGCATGAACTTTCTTGGAAAGTTCCTACCATGTCTCACTTAGATCCTCGCACCAGCCAATGTGAAAATGAAGTGCAAATGATAATCCATTTGCAACAAATTGCAAATCAATTACCAGATGCATTTACAGAAGCTGCAAAAGTAACCAAGTCTCATATACCAGCTGCTAATACACCAGCTCGGGTGGTTATTCCTGTTGAACAATCTAGTGTAAATGCAGCTAATGAATCATCTATTGCACGTCAGAAACGTGGTAGACCACTTGGTTCTAAAGATACTATTCCCCGGAAAAGGAAAATGAGAGATTCAGATCCTGTTGAAAATAATGCTCGAGCAATGACTATACCCACATCTTCTCAATCACCAGTTCCAGAAGAACTGATAGTCTCTGAAGAGATATCAACCCCTGAAGAGGCTCAAAATTCCAAAAATGAGGAAAAATCTACAAATTATACTTATACAAGAAAATTGCAGGATCGAAATGAAATAACCATCGACAATGTGTTTTCATATACAGTAGCTGCTGAAATTGCAAATGATTTTGAACCTCAAAATATCAATGAATGTAGACAAAGACACGATTGGCCTAAATGGAAAGAAGCAATTCAAGCAGAATTGACTTCTTTAGCCAAACGTGAAGTATTTGGACCTGTAGTCCAGACACCTGAAGATGTCAAACCCGTTGGTTACAAATGAGTGTTTGTACGAAAACGTAATGAACATAATGAAATCATTAGATATAAAGCGCGACTAGTTGCACAAGGTTTCTCGCAGAGACCAGGTATTGACTATGATGATACATATTCTCCAGTGATGGATACCATTACATTTCGATTTTTAATTAGCTTGGCAGTCTCTGAAAGATTGGACATGCGTCTTATGGACGTAGTGACAGCATATTTGTATGGGTCACTTGACACTGATATTTACATGAAAGTCCATGAAGGATTGAAAATGCCTGAAGCATATAAATCAATTGATCGTAAACTATGTTCAATCAAGTTACAACGATCTTTATACGGATTGAAACAATCTGGACGCATGTGGTATAATCGTTTGAGTGAATATTTGATGAAAGAAGGATATATAAATGATCCTATCTGCCCATGCGTATTTATTAGAAAGTCCGAAATTTGATTTGCCATTATAGCAGTATATGTCGATGATATGAACTTAATTGGAACTTCTGAAGAGCTTCTAAAAACTGTTGAATACTTGAAAAGAGAATTTGAGATGAAAGACTTGGGAAAAACAAAATATTGTCTCGGCTTGCAGATCGAGCATAAAACTAACGGAGTATTTATCCATCAATCTGCATATATTGAAAAAATTCTCAAACGTTTCAACATGGATAATGCTCATTCATTAAGTACTCCTATGGTAGTCCGATCTCTCGATCCTAAAAATGACCAATTTCGTCCTAAAGAAGATAATGAAGAGATACTTGGTCCAGAAGTACCATATCTTAGTGCAATTGGTGCCTTGCTGTATTTAGCTCAATGCACCAGACCGGATATTGCATTTTCTGTTAATTTATTGGCAAGATTTAGTTCTGCGCCAACTCGAAGACATTGGAATGGTGTCAAACTTATCTTTCGTTATC
>SKCR01041407.1:0-66737 GCA_019454045.1 Zanthoxylum bungeanum | reverse complement strand
AGCCGATCAACGTAGACAGATTGAAGCAGTACTTTGCCTGAGGGAGAGAGGACCGAGCAGTCACCAAGGAAATTGGCAGAAGACCTAACCCAACGGGATAAGAAAATCATTCATGCATACACGTAACATTACATTCTCTTCGTGTTTGTTTTTATTTTGTGTTCGCGGGTTCGAAGAAATGAGAAAGCGGCAGAAATAAGCCAAGCAGCGTCAGCGCAATTTCAATGTTTGGGGATGAGTCCCAAGGGGCGAGGCCCATATCAGCTTGGGGGCCAGGCCCCACATCATATCAGCTTAGAGGCGAAGCCCATATCAGTTTGGGGGCGAGGCCCATATCAGCTTGAGGGCGAGGCCCACATCGTCAGCAGTTTTGGGATGCGTCCCAGGGTCAAGGTACCCATGTTGTCAGTTGTAGTTCTGGGATGCGTCCCAGGGTCGAGGGCCCACTGCATCATCAGTTGTAGTTCTGGGATGCATCCCAGGGTCGAGGGCCCACTACATCATTTTTTCTAGGGCGAGGCCCTCATTTCCAGCGGTATCGGGATGCGTCCCAGGGTCGAGGTGCCCCCGTTGTCGGTTGCAGTTATTGGGATGCGTCCCAGGATCGAGGTCCACTACAACACCAACTCAGCTCGAGGCAGCAGACGAGCCAGGTAAGTGAAAATGCATTGCATAACTTTGATAGGATTGTTCAAAGTCACACACTGCACAAGTCCCATCAAAGTGGGGGTGACTGTAGGCATTGCATTTTTGCATGTGAAACCCGATGATGAGTCTCAGTTGGAGGCACTACCTTTTTAGTTAGGGATATTGCGGGAAACGGTCGTCGGAAGGGAATCGGTATTTCATTAGATCCTTATTCACTTGTTTAGCGTCAAGCTCGCTTGTTGGACCTCCGTTTAGAGCACCTTTGGCCCAAAAAAAAAAAAAACCAAAACCCTTTTAATCAAGCCCACACCACATCTAGCCCACACGCTCACCATGACTAGGCCCACACGCCCATCACCCTAAATTACACCCAAATTAAATTAAATATTAAATTAAATATTAATTAGATAATGTAATTGAATTAAATAAAATAATTAAACCATTTACCAATTAAATAAAACATAAAATATAATTATACCAAATTAGATATTGTAACTTCCTAATCCAAAATATTATATACTAAATTAAAGAGATGTTATGCCTAATTAAAATCAATCCTAACCCATTAAAATATTGTATTCCTAAACCAAGCAAATCAAATATTCAACACAAAATCAACACTTTCATTGACTTTCATTGCTCAACACAAAATCAAATCCCTTCCTTGTGAGACAAGGGGAAGCCCTAGACCTCCTCTATATAAACAAATCCAAACCAAGCCTCTTCCCCCCTCTGAATTCACGCCCAACTCTCTCCAACCTCTTACAATTCACGGCAATAGCAACAAGAAGCAACACAAATAATTCTCTTCATCTCCTCCACTCCATAGCCGAAAATATCACAGCCCCTAAACCCCCACACATCACCGAAAATCTCCCTCATACAGCAACCCTCCATCACCGAAAATATACCCCATACAGCAGCCATAAAATGCCCCAAACAGCAGCTAAAGAACGCCTGAACAGCAGCCCTTTTCCACCGAAAATAGCAGCCCCTGCACCCCCTAAAACATGCCTGAGCAGCAGCCCAAATCACCCCCAAAACATCAGCAAAATCCTCTTAAAAAAGTCCCTAAAATCCTTAAAATAGTAACATAAAAAAACTGCACTTAAAACCTTTAAAAAACACCCAAAACAGTTCGTTGAAACGTCAAAATAGTGACCTGAACAGTGAGCAGAAAATATAGAGGAAACAGCAGCAAAACAGAGGCCAAACAGCAAGCAAAACAGCAAAACAGTGAGCTAAGATGCTAAACCAGTGAACCAGAGAAGTTGAGGAGCTTTACCCTTCCGATCTTCGTGAAACTCAAGTCCGAAAGTCGGCGAAAAAGGTTTGACCTGAGGGTATTTTCCACATTTGTTTTCTGTTTTATTTTTATTATTTATTGAGTTTTGTTCGCATGATTATTATGATAAAATGCATGTTGTGGCCCTTGAGTAGATAAATATACATGTATTATGAATATGATGTGTTGTGGGTATTGGATGAATGGAAAGTGTGTCACCTCTTGTGGTATATAGGATGGAAACCCAGACATAAATTCCGTAGCCGATTCCAAATGGACGGTAGTGCGGTCTGTACTTGGGAAATAACTCCACGTACCACTCGAGTAAACGGCACCTATTTTGTTATTTTGAGTTGTTTAATTATTCCGCCATTTAAATTTCTGCATGTTATTTATTTATGTAATGATGAGAAAAGTGCATGGGCTTAGTAAGTGCGATGAAAGGTCCTCTAATTGAAGAGGTTAAAATCCTTTACCACGATGTTTCACCGCGCCGGACGATGTATATCCGATTGGATGTGAGATATGTTCAATCGGGTATACGAAATCCAATATCTTTGTATTTGCTTTTGTTTATATATATGCATTGTGTTAATTGCGCATGGGCTTAGTAAGTGCGATGAAAGGTCCTCTAATTGAAGAGGTTAAAATCCTTTACCACGATGCTTCGCCACGCCAGATATCTTTGTATTTACTTTTGTTTATGTATATGCATTGTGTTAATTGCGCATGGGCTTAGTAAGTGCGATGAAAGGTCCTCTAATTGAAGAGGTTAAAATCCTTTACCACGATGCTTCGCCGCGCCGAATATCTTTGTATTTTCTTTCGTTTCATATGTATGCATTGCATTAATTGCGCATGGGCTTAGTAAGTGCGATGAAAGGTCCTCTAGATGAAGAGGTTAAAATCCTTTGCCACGATACTTTGCCGCGCCGAGTAAGGTGTATTCGATTGAGTGTGAGATGTGTTCAATCGGATACGCGAAGCCCGATATCATTTTCTTTACTTTACATATGCATTGTATTATGTGCGCATGGGCTTAATAAGTGGGATTAAAGGTCCTCCATGTCGAGGGGTTAAAAGCCTTTACCACGATGTTTTGCCGCGCTTCTTGCCATGTCATTATCTTTCAGCACATCATTGCTCTATTCACGCATGTGTTATGAAATCCCATATAGTCATCTTTATCTTTGTACGCATCGTAATGAAAAGCACATTTATTCCATTGGTTGCATCACTTACCTTAGTCTTGGCTTAACGTATTACAATTTATATATCCATGTCATGATAGCATTTGAGTATTATTTCTTGTGGTATATCGGATGGAAACCCAGACATAAATTCCGTAGCCGATTCCGAATGGACGGTAGTGCGGTCTGTACTTGGGATACAATTCCACGTACCACTTGGAAAAGTGCTCACATGTGTGTTTGTGTCCATATTAGTTATCTTCTTTTACACCACGTCATAGCTTGCTTACTTTAATGCCTAATTGCATCCTTAAGTTTCTTTTTGCATTATGTACTTAGTTGACTCTTTATTTACACATGGACATGTAATGGCTATTTGTTTATGCTTCCGCACGTATAAGTATGATATGTCTATGAAATCACATGTTCGCCATTATTCGATTCGCTTTTATGTGTGCTTGCGTGGTTAGTGTGTGCTTGTGTTTCCATGAATACAATATGCCAATGAAGTTGTATGTTCGTTGCTACTTTGATTTACTTTCAAGCATGCAATCTTAAATGTAAGATATATGCAAATTTAGGTGTAAGTTTTATTTTTGCGCATATGAACTTAGAAGCATGATACTCTTGGAAATAAGTGTTACTTAAGCTTGATTAAATTATTACAAGAATACTTTCATTACAAGTGACATAAGTAATGGACCATTCTGAACCCAACGATTTGAGGTCTTCCCTTGCGAGGGGTGAGTGCGGCCTTAAATCTCATTTTCCCGGTTCACACCGGGTGGCAACTCCATTATTCTCCGGTTTAGTCCCCCATGGCTACTCCGTATTGCCGACTAGGCCGCGAGCCTAGAACAGCATGCGTCGTCCAGTTTGTGTTCCCACAATTATGGGAGTGACATTTCCAAGAAATGACATGTCATCTTTATATAGGACAATCATTGTCAGTGCGCTCCCACTAACCTTCTTATATACACAAGAATTATCTTCATTTTGAATCAAATCATTTACCATTATGATTACATCAAAATGATGATTCCAAGAATTCAATTCTTGCTTCAATCCATAAATGGATTGATTTAACTCGCAAACCTTGTTTGCATGTTTTGGCACGACAAAACCGTTAGGATGTTTATAAACATTCTCCAAAAGGTTTCCGTTGAAGGAAAGCGGTTTTGATGTTCAGCTGTCATATTTCATTAATGAAACATGCAGCATTAGCAAGCATTATCCAAATGGATTTAATCATGGCAACGGTTAAAAGGTTTCGTCGTAATCGACACAATGTTGATAACGATACCTTTTCGCTACAAGCCTAGCTTTGTACGTTTGTTTGTTGTCATCCATGTATGTCTTCCTTGAAGACTCATTTAGTACCAATAGGCACAATGCCTTCCGGTACAACAACCAGTGTCCAAACATGGTTGGTATACATAGAATTCATTTCGGACATCATGGTACTTTGCCATAATAGGGAGTCGATACCTTGTATCACTTCCTCATACGTAGCCGGTTCATGTTCCTCGATAAGATTGAAATCTACATGAGGTGAGATCAGAAACCCATACCTCCCAGGTTGTTTTCTGACTCTCTTCGGCTTACGTGGTTCTTGTGTATTCGAAGAAACCTATACTATCCCGATAGCTGCAGCATTTAAGAGTACTAGTTCTGTATTCTGTGTGACCATCATCTCCATATGACTGAAGTGATACTCCCATCTTGACATCACATCCAATACACTATGATTCTCAGTAAACCCAATAGAGGTGTACACAAAACCTATTAAAGCTCCAGACGACCAACACCAAAGTAGACTGATTGTCGCAAGTATTAGCGATGCAAGTCTCAGGTTAAAGATCACATACACCTATCCTAATTTGGATTCCTATAGACACATAGTCATAATACCAATGGGACTCCGAGGGGTCTATCCAGAGTGAAGCTGTTCCCGGTCCAACGGCTAACAGAACCTCTTATCACACTTGCATAAGTATCCAATACCTAAATATATGAGAACTAAGCCGTTAAGCTTCCATAACGCGCACAAGTGTAATACTAGTCTATTCCGCATCATCGATGTCAAGTCTCGATAATACTAAGACTATGGATATTTAATGATTAAACCGTTCGTGGATTAATATTGTCTCATATCTTATTAATCCGATTTAACCATATGGTCTTTTATCATTAATATATCCAAGTAATCCAATTACATAATGATAAAATAGAAATTTTCTTTTGTCCCATAGTTAATTTGTACAAAAACACAATGTCTTTTAAAAATAGTGATGCTATGGGTCATAATTATCCAATATACGACGCATATGTTATCTGGTTGGAGGATGGGTAGTGGGGTAGGATGTATGTGATTTGGGTTTTCTATGTTATGTGTTTGGTTTTGGTGTTTTTAGGAAGAGAATTGTTGTGTGTGGCCATTGCTACGACATTTTGAGACTTTAGGCCTAGGTTCCCAGAAGTTAGAGTAGCTCTCGAGCCTGTGGTGCCTCGAACTGACCATTAACTGACTCGTCCATTGTGATTTTCAGAAATGTCTGACGTCGAATCATCTTCAGCCAAGCCTGTAAAACCTCAACCTCTTCGTACTGAAGAATCCTCCTCCAGCTCGGGATAACCCAGCCTATATGAGCTAGATACCACCCCAACCCCCTCTCAAGAAGAAAACGACATTTATCACCACAGAATTCCTCGGAAAGACCCTGAACCAGGTGAATTAGATTGTTCTGCCTTAGATATGGACCGACCTTCCACCATCAAGGAAGAAGCCTTAGGTGTACTCTGCCATCAGTATGAAATCCCAATTGATATTGCTCTTGAGGTCCCTGGTCTGCTCGAACGCGCAAGCCAACCTGACTCTGGCTCGGTGGCCATTCTTCCCTCCTTTTTTGAGTGCGGTCTTCGGCTGCCCATTCAACCATATTTTGCAGGGATGCTAACCAGGATGGTGATTGCCCCTGCCAACTAAACTTGAACAGTTGGAGAATACTGGCCGGCTTATATGTGATCTGGCACAAGGCAGGCCTCGGAGAACTGACCTTCGCGGAGCTAAAGAGACTCTACAAACTGAAGGCCAACCCTAGATCCCATCACGGTTGGTACTACATTTCTTCATATGCCGACATCTCTGCCCTCATCAAAGACCTCCCTCAGACCAATAAACACTTCAAGGACCTTTGGTTTTGGGCTTCGGGTGATTGGGGACGATCCTGGCCAACGTGCTCAGAGGAGACAGAGGTCTCAGACATCTTTAGAGCAGGAGGTTAGGAATCGAACCCTTAGTTTCTTTTCTTAACTTTTATGACAAAATAATAACTCACCAATCCTTCCCAACCTGCTGGAGGGATCCTCCCAAGGTCACCGATGAAGTTTGATCTAGGATTATGATGGCCCGAAACTTCACCGGTCATTGGAGAAAAATAGTCAATGATGCGGCCTTTGTGGAGTTCGGGCCTCATTCGCAACGCACCCCCACAGGGCCCAGGTTGATTAGGTAGCTCCCATTTATTCTTCGAATAAATTCCTTGTGTGCTTAATTCAAATGTGATTGAAGTTACCTGAATTCCGGAACTGACCATGCTTCATGACTTGTACTCTGCAGGAATGTTGAAACAACCTAAATTTCTTGAGCGACTCCAAGGTATATCTAAGAAACCCAGGCCGGGCGAAGCCAGGAGTTCTCAGAGGCGACCGGCCACTACAAAGGCCAAAGGAAAATCCAAGGTGGTTGTTCGCCCGATCGTATAACCCATATCCTCTCCCGCAAGGGAGGCACCTGGTCCTATGACCCAACTAGCTTCTACATCATCCAAGTCTGCAAGCAAACATTGCTGCCTGCTTGGGGACGAAGTGGTCGAGCTGCAAGAGGAGGAGGAAGAAGAACAGCCCTTGTTCAGGAGGTCTACTGCTCGGAGGGAGAGGAATACAGCCAAGGTCCCTCCCCAGACTGGAAATTTAGCGGTGGTGCTGGGGGTGGAAGACCTCAGTGAAAATGTCTGGGATTCCACCTCTCATCTGGTGCCAGTGATCAATCTGCTAGCCGAAACAGTGCCCCTGGAGCGGATTCCGAAATTTAAGGACCTCTCTCCCGAGGAAGTGATTACCGAGTTCACGGCCCGGATGGCCGAGGTAAACATGCTTCCCCCTTTTCATTCAATGTTTTTACTTGTTGATTTCTGACTTCCTCCTTGTTTGCAGGCAAGCTACGTGATGGCCCGGAACAGGACCTACTCCTGAGTCTTTTGTCCGATGGGGTCAGGTACAAAGGCTTCAAAGCCAAATCTCAGAGCGGGAGACCGAGCTGGCCAAAAAGGATGAGGAAATAAAAACTCTCATGTAGATCGCGACCGAGGCCCTTGCATTGAATGAGTCCTTCCGCAATGCCTCTGCCCTCTCCAAGAATAATATGGAGGCTTCCGTAGAGGAAAAAAAACATCTGAGGTGGGAGGTGGTGAGATCAGAGTCCACACTCAATGCGATGACCCGAGAAAGGAATCAAGCTCGGGAGGAGCTGAAGAAGAGGGAAGCCCAGCTGGAGGACGAGCTGGAGAAAGCCAGGCTGGAGGGAGTCAGCGACTGTGATCAAGTTATTCCGATAGTAATGCCCGAGATTGATATGGGGCCCATCCATGTTGCCATCTGGTTCTGCAAATGGGAGCTTTCGGAGGAGGAGGGTGACCCGAAAGGGGCCCTATGTAATTTCGAACGATATACTCTCTTATAACAATTTCAACATCTTTTGTGCAATATATTTTGAATGCCTCACTTTCTGCTCCCCATACTTAACTGAATTTCTTCTTTCAATTTTTTATCTGGCTCTTCTGATTCTGAATGTGAGAAGAAATCTTAATCCCGACCACGTCAAATCCAACAATGAGGGGAATGCCCTATCCCCGACACGCTAACAAAATCACTTGGTGGGACACAACCCGACCCCAAGCAAAAGAAACACTTGTCTTCCGGGGGAATGTTACCTCCATAGACCAACAAGACCCGACCATAGGGGAATGCTCAATCCCCATGCCGACCATAATGCACTCGGTGGGACGTAACACGACCCTGAGTTGATGGGACATAAAGCCTCGACAGAGCGAATCCAGCCCCGAGCTGGTGGAAAATAACAGTCTCGGTGGAACGAATCTAGCCCCGAGCTGGTGGAACATAACGGTCTCGACAGAACGAATCCATCCCTGAGCTGGTGGAACATAACAGTCTCGGTAGAACGAATCCAGTCCCGAGCTGGTAAAACATAACAGTCTCGGCGGAAAGAATCCAGCCCCGAGCTGGTGGAACATAACAGTCTCGGTGGAATGAATCCAGCCCCGAGCTGGTGGAACATAACAGTCTCGGCGGAACGAATCCAGCCCCGAGTTGGTGGAAGATATGAGACTTAATCACGAGGGAAGAATTTCAACCTTTGAAGCTCCGTGGATCCCGGTGCAGGTGTCCCCTTGTCGGGTATCAGCAAAAAAAAATAGAACAAGACAAGATTAGCACAATGGAGGTGACTTAGCACATACTCCACACAGACCTAAAAAAATAATAACTCGGGGGCCCCAAGGTAGCGTCTTACCTAGTGCCTCCCAAAACAAAATTTTTAATCTTACAATTCAGTGTCCCGGCTAACCGGGCTACGGATCGGTGAGTGGCCGAGACCCTGAGGGTAGAAACATCCTCATGGTGGGTGGCTCTGGAGCCTGCAAGCGCTATGAGGGCAGAAACCTCCCCATGCCATGCTTCTCCTGATCCGGGGCGGTCAGGCAGATACCCCACGGGGGAAGAAGACACCCCGTGTATTCCTTCCCTGGGTGTTTCTCAAATGGATCCACCAGCCAACTCGCAGGGGAAGAAACCTCTCTGGGTCCGGTTTACCCAAGGTAACAATGGTCATGGAGGCTTTTCAGTTGTCCTCATGTCTTGCCCCAAGATGGTTCTCAATGGGAGTCATCAGTCAACGCGCAAGGGAAAAAACCTCTTTGGGTCCGATTTACCCAAGGTAACAATGGTAATGGAGGCTTTTCAGCCGTCCCCATGCCTTGCCCCAAGATGGTTCTCAACGGGAGTCACCAGCCAACGCACAGGGGAAAAACCTCCATAGGTCCGATTTACCCGAGTTATTCCTCAAAAATGTGAGTCATTGGGTAGTAACGCTCCAGCCTCGAGGGTTTGATAATGACACCCGGGATTGGTGTGCCGTAATAGGTTCGCACTTTTCCCACATGTACCCCATCCCTTGGTGCGTTTTGGATCCTCAAATGTGAATGGAACTAAGTTGGAACACTTCTACCCGGGGGTTTGATAATGACACCCGGGATTGGCGTGCCACGGGCTTGGTGCCCTTCCTAACTACTGAACACACCTTCGCATCGAGCATATCCCAAGAATATTGAACATAACTTTAGAATTCAATTAATAAACAAGTAAAGTGGACAAGTTTCTTAATTCAAAAGAGAAAGTTTTATTTATATTCAAGGGACATGCTGCCCTTCTTACAACTCTTTGTGGGTCATTTTAAGAGAGGCTTTTACAATCATTATCTGGTTCTTGTCTTGAAGTCTGACATATCTTCTAGTCCGAGCTTCTTCAGCTCTTTCTAACTTGCTTCCAGACCGTGTTGACAGGAATCCCCCGACCGGGCCTTCCAGAACCATTCCTAAGCAAATCTAAGAGCCTATCTGGGGTCTTCTGTTCTGACTCCTTGTGGCCCGCCCCGTGTGATTTTTCTCTTTTCCTCTCATTCGGAGAGGCCATTGCGCTGAATATAGAGGGCCCTAACAGATTTCGACCTCGTTCCCTCAGCCGACTTATTCCTTGGTTGATCCTTGAGGACTATCTTTGACGTGGAACTAATGACCTGGCAGGCCGAACACGCGTAGCACCTTCTTCTCGGAGGAACTTGTTCAGCTGCGACTGGGGAAGGCAAACGTCACCCATTACATTTCATTCTACAACTTAGTCCTAATGGGTGATCGTTGGCCCTCCTTTTTATATTCCATTCTACAACTCAATAGGGGGAGCTGCTACTGTCCCAACTCCTTATGCACTCTTCCCCCGTTCCTTTTCCCTTTCGTCCAGTTTTTATTTCCCAAACCACTCTGCTACTGAACTCTCCAACGACCCATGGCTTTCGCCTTTCGCCATCGTCTTACTACGCAAGTTGCTTTTTGCTATTTCCCCAAAGACAGCGCCAACTGTTGACGGGTGATTTTCATCCCAAGGGTAGTTTCGAGATAACCCTCCCGATATAACCCTCCTTCAACCATGAATTTATTTGGTTATGGGGGACCACAAGCAAATATGGAAAAAAAGCAAGAAAAACACAAAGATCGACAAAGAGTGTTTAACGTGGTTCGGTGGAGCGTGTCTAGCCTACGTCCACGGGCACAAAGTGAGGGGTTGCTTTTATTTCCAAAACGAGCTCAGCCGACCTATTTATGGACGGAACTGAAGAAAACCGAGTTGTTTGTTTGTGGTGTTTTTACAAGTAATATTCTCTTCTTTTATAAAATTTTGCTATCAATTTCGCTACCTCCCAACAAATGAAACTAATTTCATTTATATACTCAATGAGTTACAACACTATTCCCCTGCTTCCATGTCGTCACCCAAGTGAACTTCCGGTTGATTGACGGGTTCTCTATCCCAAAATTGTCTTCGCCGAAAGCAAATCTGCCACATGACGGCTTGTCACATCAAATTATTTTTTGCACTGTCACGCGTAACATATCTAAACCAGCATGTAAAGAGCTTTCAAATATTGGTATATGTCTGAGGGAAAGGTCTAAATTACCCTAGTCACACGTCGGCCTTCCCGAGGTCGAAAATATGATCTGTCGAACTACCCAAACTGTTATCGTCCTGAACCAAAATATCTGAGCTCATCAACTTGTTACAGCATGAGAGATAACCAAACCGAACCACTGGTCTACTGTGGTCGGCCTTGGTTCTCATGTTGTCGATCTCTGAAATCTGTGTCGTATTGTGTCTTCTGGTCGGTAAGTTCTGGGAAATTGGATCCGGGTTCTGCGTCGGGTCGATAAACAACTCATACCCTCTGAACACCTTCTAAAAAAAGAAAGTTCCCTCTCTGCCCTTACCGAACTTTTCAAATACATTGTCTCAGAAATCCCCATCAACACATATCAAATCAGAATATAAACTATAATACTTAAAAAAAACATGTAACAAGGTTGAAGATGATTGAAAACAGGATCCAAGTCGAGTTACCTCTGTTTTTAAGAACTTATTAACCCCGCCTTGATGCTCTATGGATGTCTTGTGGCTTACATTCTCTCAGGATTACTTGAATGCTTCTTGTAGAATGGGCACTCATTTCAAAAGAATTTGAACAAATAAAATTGATTGAAACTCTCTCTTAAACCTGACTCTCTAACTATTAATGAATATTGGAAATTCTGGATGTCCAAAATGAACACAAGACCCTCCTATATATAGTCATGGAAGAGTGTCTTTAAGGATACCCTATGGATTTAAGGTGTAACCCTCTTAAAGGTTATATTATTTCTTAATGCCTTTAAAGGTCTAGAGATGCATGTATATTTTAATTTAGAGGATATATCCATTCACATTTGTGTCTTTCCCACACGGCACTTCTAAGGGACATATCTCTCATACATTTATCTATAAATATTAAAATAACTTCTTCCAATCCCCTACAATTCTCTTAATATTAATGCAGACATTAAAGAGAGTTTCCATGAAATAAAAATGCATCGGAATAGGTAGTTTTCTCCTTGAACCTTTCCTAGTAAATGGAAATCAGATTTACTTGGAAAACCAGTGACCCATAGTCTTAAACTGTTTCGCTGTTGGTGTAAACCAAGACAATAGCCATCACACGGCTTTACTTCGATATTTTCCATTCTACGATTGTGTTTAGTTCGGCCATGAACATCGGTCCTGGATTCATCAAGTACTTTAGGGAATTCAACCTTCAAAAATTCTCATGGAAGCGGCCTCACTTCTTAATTGAAATGAGTGATCTATTATGAAAGGTAATATGTCTTTACCCCATCAGAACTCTTATAATAATATAATAATCATCAAAAGTCTTAGTTTATCATAACCTTGACAGACAGCACTCTACATCATTATAGGAATGGGAAAGAATATAGAACTTTACAGTGCTTGTTTTGAATTGCACAAAATTTTTAGTTGTCCCTTTTGAACCTAGATCTTAGGATCTCCAGTCGGCTAGGTTGGGTTTCCATAGTGACAATTCTTAATTTATAGGCTTCAAGCCCATTCCCCTCAATGACTTCTCAACTTTCTCTCTAGGTAAACTTTTATTAAGTGGATCTGTTAGGTTTCCCTTTGATTTAACATAATCTATCAAAATTATGACACTTGAGAGCAGTTGATGTATGGTGTTATGTTTGCGACGTATGTGTTGAGACTTATTATTATACGTTATATTTTGAGCTATTCTAATAGCTGATTGACTATCATAATGCATGCTTTGTTGGACAATTATGACTCATAGCATCACTATTTGTAAGAGACATAGTGTTTCTATACAAATTAACTATGTGACAAAGGAAATTGCTCTTTTATGATTTTGTAATTAGATTACTTGGATATATAAATGATAAAAGTCCATATGATTAGTACCGGATTAATAAGATATGAGACAGTATTAATCCATGAAAGGTTTAATCATTAAATATCCCTAGTCGTAGTATTATCGAGACTAGACATCGATAATGCGGAATAGACTAGTATTACACTTGTACGCGTTATGGAAGCTTAACGGCATAGTTCTCATATATTTAAGTATTGGATACTTATAAAAGTGTGATAGGAGGTTTTGTTAGCCGTTGGATCGAGAACAGCTTCGCTCTGGATAGACCCCTCGGAATCCCATTGGTAGTATGACTATGTGTCTATGGGAATCCGAATCAGGGTAGGTGTATATGGTCTTAACCTGAGACTTGCATCGCTAATACTTGCGACAATCAATGTACTTTGGTTTTGGTCGTCCGGAGCTTTAATAAGTTCCGTGTATGCCTATTCTGGGTATACTGAGAATCGTAGTGTATTGGGTGTTATGTCAAGATGGAGATGATGATCACGTATGATAAAGAACTAGTACTCTTAAATGTTGCAACTATCGAGATAGTATGACTAGGTCATGATTATCCGATTACAAAGACTAGTTGCTAGTGATCTGATATATGCTTCGTACGGGGCAGACACAATTCCAGCCCTAGGCCTAGCATGTGACATCCGATACTGGATCGTAATACGTAATACTTTGTATATTACACCTGATAAAGATTATATATTCCTCGTTGAATATTTCTGGAGAATTGGGTAGGCACGGTGCTTTGCTAGAAGCCAACCATGTCTTGTAAATCATTGAGATTATGGTACCAGGTATGCACGTGTTCAGATAGTCCGATGATCGTATTTACTGCCAACATATCCAGGGATATCTTGGGTCGCTTCCCAAAGATTCACCGATGACATTTGACTCGAACAAAATTAATCTGGGATTAATTATCAGAGATAGAATTAATCTTGGATTAATTACGTCATGAATTAATCTGGGATTAATTCATGAAGAAGAGAGAACGCGATTAATTTGGAATTAATCGGTAAAATAAATTTAATAGTTAAATTGGATTTTTCTATTTAATTTATTTAATTAGGCTAAAATAATATATCGGATATATTTAATTAAAATTGGATTTTAATTCAAGCGAACGAATTAATTTGGAATTAATTCGTAAGCGACTTTCGTAATAATTTTGCTAGGCATTATTATTTAATTAAATTGGATTTAATTACGTAGCGATGGAAAACTCGTTGGTCGGATTAAACGAACCGGGCCCAAAGTGTGTTGTGTAAGCCAACTTGAATTTTGAATTCAAAGTGGTGGGACCCACTCACTTACATCAACTAGTCACTATTTGATGAAAGTGGTTGGCATAACAAATTGGATTTATTAACTCAACACAACAACCAAGTAAACATCACTTTTTGGAAATGTGAACTATTCATCATCTCTTTCTTCTCTCCCTTGGCCGTGAACTTGCCCCTTCTCTTCTTGAATTTTTGTTACAAAATTCAAATTTTCTAGCACATAAGGAGTCAATTTAAGGTGATAGGGAAACTCACCCAAGAGTTTGGAACTCATTTTTCAAAGCTTGGAGCTTCTACATCCTTTGGAATTTTTGAAATCTCAACCGATCAATGTAAGTAATTTCCGCAACTTATCTTTGATTTATTCACACTCAAATCTTGTTTAGAGATCATTGGCATGTCTAGGACACTAACAATGGTATGAGAGCCAATCTAAGCATGATTTGAATCTAGGGTTTATATACTTTAATTTGGGATTTTTTGCTTGGAGCTTGATTTACCTAAATTGATTGTGTGGTTGTGTTTATATGATGATGAATTGGATTTGTGCATCTTTGGATTTGAGATAAGTTAATTAGATCAAAATTCCCCAATTCCTATGTCATGGCCGAATACTACCCATAGGATTTTCATGGTGATTTTTTGAATTTGACAATTGGATATGTTAATTGGCATGAAATTGAATGTTAATTGTTGATTTAATTAGATTGAAATCAAAATTGGATGTTAATTTCATGTATTGCCGTGAACTTGAGAATGTTGGAATGAGTTGGTTTTGCTTCAATTTGTGTTGGACATGAATTGGATAATTAAGCATGATTAATTAGATTAATTGGTGTTTTAGAAACATTGGATTAATTGATTAATTATGTTAATTACACTTTAAATTGAATTAATGTGTTTTTCGAATATTATATTAATATAATTTGTTTTAATTGGGCTAAATGGGCTTGGTTGGGTCAAGTTTGGTTTTGATCAATTGGGTTGGATCCAATTGGGCCTAAAACCATTTCCATAAAGTCCAAATATGACTTTTTGGGCCTTTTAAAATTTAATTGGGCCTAATGGGCCAAAATTGATTTTTGGGCAAAGGGTGATTCCTAATTGGGCCTTGGCTTTTGGGTTGGATCCATAATGGTCAAAGCCAACGCCTAAAGAATTAATTGAAAGCCCATTGGACTTTAATTGAATAGTATTGGATACTAATTGGGCCTTTGAGACCCATTAAGATTGGATTTGGAATTCAAGTCTAAAAGGCACCATTAAAAGTGTAATTATTTAATTTGGAATTAAAAATGAATTAGTATTGGATACAATTTAAATTGGATTTAAAATTGTAGTTCGATATAATTTAAGAATACTTACTTTGAGTATTTATTCTTAAACGAGTTAAACTCGCGTATTGTTATATATCCATCCGTATATCATTATTAATTTATCCGCGCCTTATTATGTTTTTAGAATGCATGTTTAAGGGTGTATGATGAGACCGAATCAAAGATAATAAATTGGTTGCCAATTTATGCTAAAAACCCTCACTCAAATATTAAGCGTTTTTCCTTCCATTTAGTGGTTCTCTCTCAAGATCTAAGATTGTCATTGGTTTGTTGGCCAAAGTCAAGATCAATGTCGATCGCGGATGTGTTTGAACCACGAAAGCTTTGTTACATATCGCATGTCTTGGGCAGTTGTGATTTGCTGGCCAAAGTCAATGTCACTTCTTGTTCATCGACGTAGATTAGGAAGCTTTCCCACTGTCAATGGGTCGCGCTTAACTGGAATCATTAAGTTTGTTGAGCCAAAGCCGAGGCTTAGTTGATTCAGAGGAAAAGGTTAGGAAATATATATTGGGTATATATCTTGGACTTGGAGGTCCACCTACCAGATCTAGGAATTGGATGGGATCTAATTGATCTTAGAGATCTACCTAGTTAAGTTTCATATAGCTTGTTGGCCAAAGTCAAGGTTGTGTGTTATTTAACGGGATCCTAGCCCACTAGGAAACTGGGCTTACTGAGTACTCCACATAGGGTTAGAGGCTCGCCGAAAAATAGTGGGAGGCTAGTATTAAATTTGTAATTTCGTTTAAATACTTGCCAACACGCGCTTTTTTATTTTATTTATCATTGTTATAAATATATTAGTTGGACTAATATTAAATATTGCTTTCTTTGAACAGTTAGACTGTACAAGACACTACTCCACTTGTAGTTGGTTATATAGTAACCATTACATTTTGAGTGTACCCAAAATCATTGATTGGATAGTTAGACTATTTCAATCAAGATGGCTGGAAAGATTAGCGTTAGGGACATCATCATTGGCGAGAATGTCTTTAACGGCTTCAATTTTCCAGATTGGGAGATGAATCTCAGGATAGTCCTGGGAGCCGAGAAATTACTCTATGTCATAGAGAAACCTCTCGGGCCTGAGCCCGGAATTGAGCAAATAGTAGAGCATGAGCTTTGGAAGACTCATCGTGATGATAACTTTAGTGCTCAATCTGTGATGCTTGCCGCAATGACTCCTCAGTTTCGTCGTCAGAACAAAGGATTGGATCCTTATAGTATGATGTTGAAATTGAAGGATCTTCACAGATCTAATCTTAGATCTCATAAGTACGAATTGCAAAAGAAGCTCTTTCGCTCGCGTGCTCGCGTATGTCAGAGGGTACATCTATCGAGCACTATGTGTCGCAGATGATTGCTAGTATCGATCAGCTAGGTCAGCTAGGCATAACATTCAAGGCCGAGACTTCCATAGATTTGATCTTACAGTCTCTGTCTGACTGATGGGGCTGGTTCGTCATGAATTATAACATGATGAACCAAGATAAGAATCTTGGAGAGTTAATGGTGATGCTGAAAGAAGCAGAGCCAGAGCTTCTGAAGGGCAAGAAGCACGAGGCACACCTTACTTCGACATCCCATAAGGCCAAGGCTTGGTCGAAGGCTTCTGGGGTGTGAAGAAAATGAAGAAAAAAGGTAAGGCTAAATCATCACAGTCTTCTGGGAAGACTAAGGACATATCCCAGGACGTCTGCCTACATTGTGGCAAACGGGGTCACTGGAAGCGTGACTGCCGTGAGTACAAGGTGGAGTTGAAGGAACAGAAGACGGGCAAGGCTCCGACTTCAGGTATGTTTGTTATAAACATATCCACTACTAGTTTTAAAAATTGGATTTTTGATTCTGGATATGGTACTCACATATGTACTGATGTGCAGGATCTGTTGATTAGCAGGAGACTGGCTTCAGATGAGATCGACCTACGAGTCGAAAACGGGACAAGAGTCGCTGTTTTGGCCGTTGGGACCTATGTTTTGTATCTGCCCTTGGGGCATGTAATTACATTAGGTGACTGTTATTTTGTACCTAGTTTGACTAGGAACATCATCTCTGCATTCTGTTTAACCCGATGCGGGTATACCTTTGTATTCAAGAACACTGGGTGTTTTGTATATAAAGATGACATTTTGATATGTACAACAGATGTTAATAATGGTCCTTATATTTTGAATATAAACGAATCTCAAACATATAATATGACAAACAAAAGGCTCAAACTGAGTAAATCTTATGAGACTAATTTGTGACATTGTCGCCTGTGACACATTAACGAGACTCGTATATCCACACTTTTGAAGAGTGGATACTTGGACGGATTTTATCCTAATTCAAATGATGTCTGCGAATCTTGTTCATTAGGCAAAATGCCTAAAACACCTTTTAGTTGTAAGGGTGTACGTGCCACCGAGCTGTTAGCCCTCGTTCATGGTGACATATGTGGGCCCATGACTAGTTAGGCTAGATGTTGTTATGAATACTTCGTAACCTTTACGGATGTTGCATCGCGTTATGGTTATGTGTATCTTAAAAAACTCAAGTCGGAAACTTTTGAGACATTCAAAGAGTTTCGACACGAAGTAGAAAAATAGACCGGTAAAAGTATTAAAACATTACGGTTGGACCGTAGTGGAAAATACTTGAGCAATGAGTTTCTCGATTGCTTGAAAGAGTATGGTATTCTTTCACAGTGGACTCCTCCCGAAACACCTCAATTGAGTGGTGTATCTGAACGGAGAAACCGGACTTTGTTGGACATAGTAAGGTTAATAATGAGTCGCACTGAGCTACCAATTTCCTTCACGGGATACGCATTGAACAGTGCAATACTTATTTTGAATAAGGTTCTGTTAAAGTCTGTTGGACAGAGTCCATATGATATATGGACAGGAAAGAAACCTGGTTTCTCATTCCTGAAGATTTGGGGATGCTGGGCATATATTAAACGTTTGGATGGTACCAAACTAGAACCCAAATCGGATAAGTGCCTATTTGTAATTGGTTATCCTAAGGAAACCAAAGGATATTATTTCCAAAACTCATAAGAGAACAAAAATATTTGTTGCTCTCCATACGGTTTTCCTTAGAGGAATTCCTAAATACAGTGGTAAGTGGGAGGAATGTAGAATTCGATGAAAATCAGAGTGATACTGTTCCTGGCACCGATTCCCTCTCGGAACACAAACAATTCATCAGGGATGAGACTGTTCCACAATCTTCTAATACACAAGAACCGCGTAGGTCGGAGAGAGTTAGAAAACAACCTTAGAGGTATGGGTTTCTGATCTCACCTCATGAAGATATTAATCTTATTTAGGAATATAAACCGGCTACGTATGAGGTAGCGATACAAGGTATCGACTCCATTTTATGGCAAGATGCCATGATGTCCGAAATGGATTCCATGTATACCAACCAAGTTTTGACACTGCTTGATGTACCAAAAGGCATTGTGCTTATTGGTAGCAAATATGTCTTCATGGTGAAGACAGACATGGATGGCAACATACAAACGTACAAAGCTAGGCTTGTAGCGAAAATGTATCGTCATCAACATGGTGTCGATTACGAAGAAACCTTTTACCTGTTGCCATAATTAAATCCATTCGGATAATGCTTGCTAATGCTTCATATTTTGATTATGAAATATGGAAGCTGGACGTCAAAACCATTTTCCTTAACGGAAACTTTTTGGAGGATTTTTACAACAGCCTGACGATTTTATCGTGCCAAAACATGCAAACAAGGTTTGCAAGTTAAATCGATCCATTTATGGATTGAAGCAAGCATTGTGTTCTTGGAACCAACGTTTTGATGAGATCATAATGATATATGGTTTCATTCAAAACGATGATGATTCTTGTGTATATAAGAAGGTTAGTGGGAGCGTACTGAAAATGATTGTCTTATACGTTGATGATGTATTGCTTTGTAGCAATAACATTTCCATGTTATAATCGGTGAAAGCTTGGCTTTCATTAAAATTCTCCATGAAAAATTTGGGAGAGGCAACTTTTATTCTAGGAATAAGGATCTACTGGGATAGATCTAAAAGTTGTTGGCACTCTCCAAGAGCTCGTACTGTGACAAACATGTAAGCGACCTGGTGTCTCATATGCTTTGAGCATGTGGAGTCACTATCAGGCCGATCCAGGTGATGGTCACTGGATTAATGTAAAGAACATCCTTGAGTATCTTAGACGAACTAAGGATGCTTTCTTAATATATGGAGAAGGAGAACTTGAGGTGACTGGGTTCACCGATGTAAGTTTCCAAACCGATAAAAACGAATGTAAGTCGTAATCAAGGTACATATTTTATTTGAACAATGAAATAGTGAGATAGAAATCTTCCAAGCAAGATATTGTTGCTGATTCAACAAAAGCGGATTATATTGCTGCGGCTGAGACAGCAAAAGAAGCATTTTGGATCTATAAAATTCCTAATTGAATTAAGAGTAGTTCTGTTAGCAGCTGAGCTGGGCTACAGCACAGGCTAAGGAACCACGGTCTCATCAATGATCCAAGTATATACTTCGACGGTTTAATCTGATTTATAAGATCATACATCGTGGCGATGTCAAGATCGCATCAGATGACAACCTTGCATATCCACTGGCGAAAGCGATATCTCAGCATAAGCATGAGCAACCCGTACATAGTTCAGGTGTTGGACACTTGAGTAATTGGCTATAGGCCAAGTGGGAGATTGTTGGACAATTATGACCCATAGCATCACTATTTGTAAGAGACATGGTATTTCTGTACAAATTAACTATGTGACAAAGGAAATTGCTCTTTTATGATTTTGTAATTGGATTACTTGGATATATAAATGATAAAAGTCCATTTGATTAGTACCAGATTAATAAGATATGAGACAGTATTAATCCACGAAAGGTTTAATCATTAAATATCCCTAGTCGTAGAATTATCGAGACTGGACATCAATAATGCGGAATAAACTAGTATTACACTTGTGCGCGTTATTGAAACTTAACGGCATAGTTTTCATATATTTAAGTATTGGATACTTATGCAAGTGTGATAGGAGGTTTTGTTAGCCATTGGACCGGGAACAGCTTCGCTCTGGATAGACCCATCGGAATCCCATTGGTAGTATGACTATGTGTCTATGGGAATCTGAATCAGGGTAGGTGTATATGGTCTTAACCTGAGACTTGCATCGCTAATACTTGCGACAATCAGTGTAATTTGGTTTTGGTCGTCCGGAGCTTTAACAGGTTCTGTGTACGCCTCTTCTGGGTATATTGAGAATCGTAGTGTATTGGTTGTGATGTCAAGATGGAAGTATCACTTCAGTCATATGGAGATGATGATCACGTAGGATACAGAACTAGTACTCTTAAATAATGCAGCTATCGGGATAGTATGACTAGGTCATGATTATCCGATTACAGAGACTAGTTGTTAGTGATCCGATATGTGCTTCGTACGGGGCAGACATAATTTCAGCCCTAGGCCTAGCATGTGACATCCGATACTGGATCGTAATACGCAATACTTTGTATACTACGCCTGTTAAAGATTATATATTCCTCGTTGAATATTTCTGGAGAATTGGGTAGGCACGGTGCTTTGCTAGAAGCCAACCATGTCTTGTAAATCGGTGAGAACGTGGTACCAGGTACGCACGTGTTCGGATAGTCCGATGACCGTATTTACTGCCAACATATCCAGGGATCTCTTGGGTCGCTTCTCAAATATTCACCGATGACATTTGACTCGAACAAAATAAATTTGGGATTAATTACGGCGATAATTAATCTGGGATTAATTATCAGAGAGAGAATTAATCTGGGAATAATTGTGTCATGAATTAATCTTGGATTAATTCATGAAGAATAGAGAACGCGATTAATTTGGAATTAATCGGTAAAATAAATTTAATATTTAAATTGGATTTTTCTATTTAATTTATTTAATTGGGCTAAAATAATATATCAAATATATTTAATTTAAATTAGATTTTAATTCAAGCGAACGAATTAATTTGGAATTAATTCGTAAGCGACTTTCGTAATAATTTTGCTATGCATTATTATTTAATTAAATTGGATTTAATTACGTAGCGACGGAAAACTCGTTTAGTCGGATTAAACGAACCGGGCCCAAAATGTGTTGTGTAAGCCAACTTGAACTTTGAATTCAAAGTGGTGGGACCCACTCACTTACATCAACTAGTTACTATTTGATGGAAGTGGTTGGCATAATAAATTGGATTTATTAACTCAACACAACAACCAAGTAAACATCACTTTTTGGAAATGTGAACTATTCATCATCTCTTTCTTCTCTCCCTTGGCCGTGAACTTGCCCCTTCTCTTCTTGAATTTTTTTTTGCAAAATTCAACTTCGCTAGCACATAATGAGTCAATTTAAGGTGATACGGAAACTCACCCAAGAGTTTGGAACTCATTTTTCAAAGCTTAGAGCTTCTACATCTTTTGGAATTTTTGAAATCTCAACCGATCAATGTAAGTAATTTCCGCAACTTATCTTTGATTTATTCACACACAAATCTTGTTTAGAGATCCTTGGCATGTCTAGGACACTAACATGCTTATAGATGGTATTGGTTTTGGCCAATTTGGAATATCCTCTAGGAAATTTTGAAGTAATTCTGCTTCTTTTGTTGCTTTGTCTAACTCTATGAACTCAGATTCCATAGTTGACCGGGCAATACATGTTTGTCTTGAGGATTTCCATGACACGGCCGCACCACCAAGTGTGAAAATAAATCCATTCATGGATTTGGAATCCACTGTATCAAATATCCAGTTAGCATCAATGTATCCCTCTAGAACAATAAGATATCTCGTATAATGCAGACCATACTTTGAAGTTTCTCTCAGATACCTCAAAACTCTTACTATGATTTTCCAATGTTTATGTCCTGGATTACTTGTATATCTGCTAAGCATGTTTACATCTTGAACGATATCTGGTCGTGTGCAATTTTTGAGATACATCAGACTTCCGATGATTCTCGAATACTCTAACTGTAACGCTTGAGCCAGTATTATTTGATAAATGAAGAGTTAGTTCCAAATGAGTTCTAACCACATTTAGATCTCCTTTATTAATTTCTCAAGTATCTTCTAAATATAATGAGTCTGAGATAATATTGATGGAGTTGGTGCTTGGAATGCAAATCTGATTTGTATATTTTATTATTTATTAATAAAATAACTATATTTTTCATTTCATACCTTATAATGGTATTGTCATTACGCGTATTAAATTGATGTATAGATGTGCTAAGAATGACATCGACCTTAGAATAGTCTTGACACTAGGTTAAACTATTCTTAAAGTAAATATTCCTAGTCGTTGGCTTTGGAATAACGATCGAATTCCTATAACCTAGAAGACTAGCACATGTCGTATATTGGAATTGGAGTTCCAATGGTTTAACGCGATGTACCATGAGTTTTGAAAACTCGTATAGACATGTGGGTATTCGTTGGAGCAAATACTGAATGACTCACAGGTGATTCCTAATAGTTGGAAGTACACACCACCGTCAATAGGAATCTTCTCGAGTCGAGTAGCATATGTAATCATTTGAATATAGGATAGCATTGATTTTGTGTGAGACCTTCCACAATTAGATGTCATGTATGTCAGAAACCTTTCATGGTCTGGCCTCTAGATGTTCGTTGGGTGTGGACCGATGCACTCAGTAATCAAATATGAAGCAAGATAGGATCTGTCGGCCCGTATGTATACCATAGAGGGTTTAGGTATTCATGTGAGTAAAGTCACGATTCTTAAATACTTTAGCCAAAACCAACCACCTAGGGTGGATCACATCAGTTGTAAAGAATCGTGGACATGTCGACATGAGATGTGCGCCTTGGAAATTTGACGGTGAATTATATGTTTCCTAAGCACAACTGATAGCCTACGACGGAGGGATTGTTAAACATATGTGATGACCTCGACTTGTATAGTTCAGAAAGGTCATTCGTGTTTTTCGTGAATTCGGAGGTGGCCGAATTGCATACATATTAGCCAGGCTTATATGACGAACGTGTCTGAACTTAGAGAGTCCCAATATGAAGTGTACTCGTTGAGCACTTCGGTAGCCGATTATTTTTTATAAAAGATAATATTTGATATTATAATTATCAACTAAGATAATCAAGTGTTATTAGATAACATTGATTATTTACTTTGACCTAATTGGATTAATTCAATAATTACACAATGGCTTAATTGTAAAATCATAATTATCTCTAACATTTGAGGATATTATGGTAATTGTAAGTATGTAATAATAGGTGGTTTTGGCTTGATTTAATTGGATTAAATCAATGTGGAAAACATTTAACTAATCCATTTCCTAATCATTTGCTTGATTTAATTGGATTAAATTAAAGTGGGAGACAATGGAGATTAGTCACACCTAATTATACATATTTGGACAAATTATATTAAACCCACTTAAAAGTTGATTACAACTTTTATTAATTAAAAATTGCCTAAGTTTTTCTATAAATAACAAGCGTTATGATGGTTTTAATTACAAGTTCAAATAAAAGCATAAGCAAATTCTTGAGAGATTAGCCTAAGTTAGAGAAGTGTTTAGAGAAGCTTGTGAGTCTCTATGATATTTCATCTAGGAGAAATCAAGATTGGATCTTAAAGTGAAGCTTGGAAGCATTGGAAATAAGATTGGATCTTGAAGTCAAGCTTGCACACCTTGGAGGTTCTCCAACAATTTCAACAAATGAGAGGTAGATTGGATCTTGCATCAAGCTTGCTAGGTAAAGTTTGATCTTCTCCTAAGCTATGTTTATTTATGTATTAGATGCATGATCACATAACTTAATGTTGAATAAGGCTAATCAATTGTGTTAGGATACTTTAGAAGTATAAACACAACATGCTTGTAATTAGGTCAAAGATGTTCATGTTGGACATGGAACAATTAATTAGAGTTTGGAACTCTAAATTAAAGCTTAGAGCTATGGCTATCATTTTAGAATCACTTGACCACTTTGGGTGACCTAGAATTGTTCACGAGACATTTCTTATTGGGATTCTAATTTGGTTTGTGTAATGGATTCAAAATTTATGCAAGTGCGTATTTAGAATAAATTTATGTTTTTGTAAAAATATTTGATATTTTGAAAAACTTGATTTTTATTCTATAACATGTATTAATGTTGTTTTTGAAATTAAAAATTAATTTTAGGTGTTTTTGAAGTGTTTAGGGATGATAGGAATTTATTAGGGTCAAAGACCCTGAATGCTTCAGCTTACTGGAATGTGAGCTGAAGTTTTGAATCATTAATTAAAATTAAAAAAAAACAAACAAACAAACAAAAACAAAAGGGTTGTTGTTTGCGCGCTACAGTGTGCAGGGCGCACTACACGCGGGAATTTTATTTTGCTTCATTTTTGAGTTTCCGAACTCCGATTTAGCCCCGGTTTTCTCCTATACACTCGTAATATAATATAGTATTTCATTAAATAATTTAAAATTACACCCATTCTTGATATTCATGGGTTAGACTCATTTCCGCTGCCTGGGGCACCGATCCGACCCTAGGGGTTTCACAAATGCCCCAACAAAATGGTATCAGAGCAAAGGCTTAACCACACAACATATGTTTTTGAATCTATGCCATAGTAATTTTAATTTAATTATACATAAGACATATTTGATATGTATTGCATGTTTTAAATTAAAACTTTGACCTAATTAAGTTAATGACTTGATTGTCATAAATCTCCTTTGATTAGGTGATTACTTTTAAATAATAGTATTAATAATATTGGAGCATTATTGGATGATATGTCTTGTCAATACGGAGATGAATGAGTTCTTACTACTTCTATCAAATATCATTATTAGTGTGAGGGTATAAGTGCTCAGAACTTAGGTCGCTCTGGTAAAACATTAGATCTAGCGTGATGAGTTAACATAATCACCTAATATCGTCATTAGTGTGAGGGTATACATACGAAGCTCATTAGTGCACACTGACAAGTATACACCTAGAACACGTCTTAATCCAATATCATCATTAGTGTGAGGATAAAAAACAGTTCAGGACCAAACCAGGAGTCACATGAAGTGATTGACCTTGAAGGTCTACCTAATGAGTTTACAAAGGCCAATATCATCATTAGTGTGAGGCTGGAGTAAATGTCATGGGATCCACTTCCCGCTATGAAATTTTGGTAGTCAAATTTCTATTTTTTTGTTAAGGGAGATTACGAAATTATGTAAAGTAGTGGGAGGGCACTAATGGATTTAAAATTCCATAATCAATTAGTGTTATCACTTTCGAAATGAACTTGTTCTACTACTACTCAAAAATGTTGTCTTGTAGATGGCTGACACTAATCCATTGATGAAACTTCTGGATTCCTATAAGCTAAAAGGAGCCGAGAACTATTTAGAATGGGAAATAAACATACGTCGTGTCTTGGAGTATGAAAAGTTGACTTATGTCACGATCAATCCACTTCCTGTTGATATTGATCCTGACTCCACTCAAGAAGAGCGAGAAACTTTTGATAGATGGAATGATGATAACCTGAAGGTGAAATCATACATCTTAGGATCGATGATTCCAGATTTACTGAGACAGTACATTGAAGTACCGGATGCTTGGAGCATCATGCGAACACTCAAGGAGTTGCTCGAGGCAAATTAAGAGATAGAACTTTATCGAAGGTCTAAGGAATTGTTCCGTACTGAACTCAATGAGGGAAGAGCTGTCAGCACTCATGTTTTGAACATGATAGACCAGATTCGATATCTGGAATGACAGGACATTGTGTTTGATGAACGGCTAGGCCGTAATTTGATTTTGTCTTCTTTGTCTGGTTCTTATGCTGGCTTTGTATTAAATTTCCATATGCATTCGATGCAAGCCACATACGAAGAACTTCATAACATGCTACGCATGACGAAGCAAGATTTGAAGAAAGGCAACCCCACATTGTATCTCCATGGTGGAGCTGGCTCTTCAAAGACTTCTGGGAAGTAAAAGAAAATAAAGATGGGGAAGAAGAAGATTGCAAAGAAGAACTCCAAGAAGTGCAAAGGCGCAAAATCGAAAGTAGCTCGTGATCAATGTCTACAATTCAAGAAGTCTGGACATTGGAAGAAGGACTATCCAGAGCTTAAAGCATGACCCTCAGTTACACTTATTGACGTCTCATTAGCCTTAGATGCAAATAATGAATGGGTGTTAGACACTGGCAGTCCTACTCATATTTGTAATTCCTTGCAGGAAATGAGGGTTAAAAGAAGGCTAAATAAAGGAGAGATCCATCTTAGAGTTGGAAATGGCGAGACATTGGATGTCAATGCCATAGGAACTGTTGTTCTAGATCTCCCAAATAGATGTAAATTAGATTTGCATGACTGTTATTATGTTCCCTAACTTATCAGACAAATAATATCACTGCCAATATTAGATAAAAAGGGATATAAAATAAACATTAAGGATGAAACTTTATGTTTGTATGATAAAGATAATTTATTGAAATGTGAATGTTCTTTATCAAACGGTCACTATTTTTTGGAAACATGTAGAGATGTCTTTAATATAGAGAAAAATACAAAATGAAGTCTGAACTAAATAATACTGAATTATGGCATATGAGATTGGGCCACATAGGTGTTAGATGTCTATCCAAATTGGTAAAGGATGGTTTGGTTGAAAATCTTACCTTAGATCCTTATCTGATTTGTGAGTCATGTATCAAAAGAAATATGACAAATGCCTCATTTCAAGGTGTTGGACATCGCGCTATAGATTTACTAGAGCTAATATACAGTGATGTATGTGGTCCATTAAATCATGCCATTCATGATGGTTCAACATACTTTGTAACTTTCACAGATGATAAGTCTAGATATGGATATGTCTATCTGATGAAACATAAGTCGGAAACATTTGACAAGTTCAAAATATTCCGAAATGAAGTAGAAAAACAAACCATTAAATTCATCAAGTGCCTTAGATTAGATCGAGGCGGTGAATACATGAGCGAAGAATTCAGAAATTATTTAAGGGAGAATGGAATTCTCGCCCAATATAGCCCACCAGGAACACCTCAACACAATGGAGTGTCTAAGCGTAGAAATTATACTTTATTGTATATGGTGCGAACGATGATGAGCTATACAGATCTTCCTTATTACCTTTGGGGTTACGCTTTAATAACTACTGCCTATATACTTAATAGGGTTCCATCAAAAGCTATTTCTATGACTCCCTATCAGATATGATTCGGTAGAAATCCAAGTCTTAGACATTTAAAGATTTGGGGTTGTCCTGCATACGTTAGAATTGCCAGCGGGATAAAATAGCACTAATGGGGTATAAATGTAGCTTTGTTGGATATCTTGATAACTCCATAGGATATCAATTCTACGATTCCGAGCAACGAAATATATATTTTTTTCGCTTTGCAACTTTTCTTGAAAAGCAATTTTTAAGAGAGAGTGGGAATTGTAAAGAGATTAAACTTGATGAGTTTGATCCCAACATTAAGGAACCTGAGATGGAACTAGAGATCCAACTAGGTGAATGATCTACAACACATGTTCTACATAAGTCGAATAGAATATAAAAGCCTCCTGAGAGATTGTTTTTAACATCTTATGTGAGCCTTGATGTTCTCATCTTGGAGGAAACAGATCCGACTGCGTATAAAGAGGCGATATTAGGTATCGATTCGGGAAAATGGCAGGAAGCTATGAAATCCGAAATGGATTTAATGCATGTCAATCAAGTCTGGGACTTAATTGAACTTCCTGAAGGATTTAAACCTATTGGCTATAAATGGGTTTAAAAAAGAAAGTGAGGGCCCGATGGAAAGGTGGAAACCTTTAAGGCCCGACTGGTACCGAAATGTTACACTCAACGGCCTGGGATTGACTATGAGGAAACTTTTTCACCAGTAGCCATGCTAAAATCTATTAGAATTCTTTTAGCCATTGCTGCATATCACGAATATGAGATATGACAGATGGATGTGAAAATCGCTTTCCTAAATGGATTCCTCGAGGAGGATATCTATATGGAACAACGAGAGGGTTTCGTATCCAGTGAGACTTCAAACTTGGTTTGTAAGCTCCAAAAGTCTATTTATGGACTTAAACAGGCATCCTGAAGTTGGAATCGTCATTTTGATGAGATAATTAGATTATCTGAATTCATCAAAAACGAGGAAGAACCATGTGTTTATAAGAAAGCTGGTAGGAGCATGACAGTTTTCCTAGTCTTGTATGTAGATGACATCCTTATCATATGAAATGATATAGGGATGATGCAAAGTGTGAAAGCCTACCTTTGCAAGAACTTCTCCATGAAAGATATGGGTGAAGCTTCTTATATAGTAGGTATAAGGCTCTACCGAGATAGAGTTAGGAAGCTTATAGGGTTGTCACAATCGACATACATAGATAAGATGTTAGAAAGGTACGATTTTTCCGATACAACATACATCTTTCAAAGAAAATGGCACCTCAAACTGAGGAAGAGAGAGTTAGGATGTCTAACTTGTCATATGCTTCTTGTATTGGAAGTATAATGTATGATATGTTATGTACTAGACCTAACATCAGTTTCAGCGTCAGTGTGACCAGCCGATATCAATCTAATCCAGGTAATGATCATTGGACAACCGTGAAATATATCCTAAAATATCTTAAAGACACCAAGGATAAGTTTCTGATATATGGAGAAGATGAGCTACAAGTTAAGGGTTATACAGACTCCGACTTCCAAGGAGATCCAGATGATAGAAAATCTATATCGGGATACATATTTACCCTTAACGGTGGTGCGATTAGTTGGTGTTGTTCAAAACAAGACTCAACATCTGATTCCACCACTGAGGCGGAATTTATAGCAGTTTCAGAATCTGCTAAAGAAGTTGTTTGGATTAGAAAATTTTATCATAGAACTTGGCGTTGTGCCTAGTATTGTGGATTCGATCTCATTGTACTATGATATTAATGGAGCCATCTTGCAGGCTAAGGAGACGAAGGTTCATTCCAAGTCTAAACACGTGGAAAGGAAATACTGCGTAATTAGAGAGATAATTGAACGAAAAGACATAGTGGTCTTAAAGGTTCAAGGACAAGACAACATAACAGACCCGCTTACCAAGGCATTACCTCCTAAGTTATTCAATAAACATGTGGAGGAGATGGGACTACTGTACCATCCATATTGGCACTAAGCAAGTGGGAGTTTGATGGAGTTGGTGCTTGGAGTACCAATCTGATTTATATATTTTATTATTTACACTAGGTGTAAACTATTTTTAAAGTAAATATTCCTAGTCGTTGGTTTTGGAATAATGGTCGAATTTCTATAACCTAGAAGACTGGCACATGTTGTATATTGGAATTGGAGTTCCAATGGTTTAACGCGATGTACCATGAGTTTTGGAAACTTGTATAGATATATCGGTATTCGTTGGAGCGAATACTGAATGACTCACAAGTGATTCCTAATAGATGGAAGTGCACACCACCGTCAATAGGAATCTTCTCGAGTCGAGTAGCATATGTAATCTTTTGACTATATGATAGCATTGATTTTGTGTGAGATCATCCACACTTAGATGCCATGTATGTCAGAAACTTTTCATGGTCTGACCTCTAGATTTTCGTTGGGTGTGGACCGATGCACTCAATAATCAAGTGTGAAGCAAGATAGGATACATCTGCCCATATGTGTACCATAAGGGGTTTAGGTATCCATGTTAGTAAAATCACGATTCTTAAAGACTTTGGCCAAAGCCAATCACCAATGGTGGATCGCATCAGTTGTAAAGAATCGTGGACATGTCGACATGAGATGTGCGCCTCGGAAACTTAACGATATATTCTATGTTTCCTAAGAAAAACTCAGATAGCCTACGACGGAGGGATTGTTAAACATATGTGTTGACCTCGACTTGTATATTTCAGAAATGTCATTCGTGTTCTTCGTGAATTTGGAGGTGGCCGAATTGCGTACATATTAGCCAGACTTATATGACAAACGTGTCTGAACTTAGAGAGTTACAATATGAAGTGTACTCGTTGAGCACTTGGGTAGTCGATTATTTTTTATAAAAGATAATATTCGATATTATAATTATCAACTAAGATAATCAAGTGTTATTGGATAACATTGATTATTTACTTTGACCTAATTGGATTAATTCAATAATTACACAATGGCTTAATTGTAAAATCATAATTATCTCTACCATTTGAGGATATTATGGTAATTATAAGTATGTAATAATAGATGGTTTTGGCTTGATTTAATTGGATTAAATCAAGGTGGCAAACATTTAACTAATCCATTTCCTAATCATTGGCTTGATTTAATTGGATTAAATTAAAGTGGGAGACAATGGAGATTAGTCACACCTAATTATACATATTTGGACAAATTAGATTAAACCCACTTAAAAGTTGATTATAACTTTTCTTAATTAAAAATTGTCTAAGTTTTGCTATAAATAGCAAGCGTTATGAAGGTTTTAATTACAAGTTCAAATAAAAGCATAAGCAAATTCTTGAGAGATTAGCCTAAGTTATAGAAGTGTTTAAAGAAGCTTATGAGGTCTCTACAACATTTCATCTAGGAGAAATCAATATTGTATCTTGAAGTAAAGCTTGGAAGCATTGGAAACAAGATTGGATCTTGAAGTCAAGCTTGCACACCTTGGAGGTTCTCCAACAATTTTAACAAATGAGAGGTAGATTAGATGTTGCATCAAGCTTACTAGGTAAAGTTTGATCTTCTCCTAAGTTTTGTTTATTTGTGTATTAGATGCATGATCACATAGCTTAATGTTGAATAAGGCTTACCAATTGTGTTAGGATAATTTAGAAGTATAAACACAACATGTTCGTAATTAGGTCAAAGATGTTCATGTTGGACATGGAACAATTAATTAGAGTTTGGAACTCTAAATTAAAGCTTAGAGCTATAGATACCATTCTAGAATCATTTGACCACCTTTGTGTGACCTATAATTATTCACGAGACATTTCTTATTGGGATTCTAATTTGGTTTGTGTAATGGATTCAAAATTTACGCAATTGCGAATTTAGAAAAAATTATGTTTTTATAAAAATATTTGATATTTTGAAAAACTTTATTTTTATTCTATAACATGTGTTAATGTTGGTTTTGAAATTAAAAATTAATTTTGGGTGTTTTTGAAGTGTTTAGGGAAGACCATAAGTTATTAGAGTTAAAGACCCTAATTGCTTCAGCTCACTGGAATGTGAGCTGAAGCTTTGAATCATTAATGAAAATTAAAAAAAAAACAAAACAAAACAAAACAAAAACAAAAATAAATGGGGTGTTGTTTGTGCGCACTGTTCACGCGCGCAGTGCCCGCGCGCATAGTAGCACTCGCTTACGCGTACTGCGCGCGGGAATTTTATTTTGCTTTGTTTTTTAGTCTTCGGACTCCGATTCAGTCCCCATTTTTTCCTATACACTCGTAATGGAATATAGTATTTCATTAAATAATTTAAAATTACACTCATACTTGATATCTATAGGTTAGACGCATTTCCACTGCCTGGGGCACCGATCCGATCCTAGAGGTTCCATAACTGCCCCAACAAATATGTACCCCTCTGATATTATGGAAATCTTAATTCCTAAGACCACATTAGTTACTCTTAAATCTTTCATATCAAATTTTATGGTCAATACTTTCTTGGTAGATTGAATCACCTCATGATTACTACCAATTATCAGCATATCATCTACATATAGACACACAATGACATACATTTTTTTAGTTGATTTAGTGTATACACATTTATCACACTCATTGATTTTCAACCCACTTGACACTATTTATTTATCAAATTTTGTATACCATTATTTAGGTGCTTGTTTTAATCTGTATAAGGATTTTATAAGTTTACACACCTTCTGTTCTTATCCAGGAACATTAAAGCCTTCTGGTTGTTCCATGTAAATTTCCTCATCTAATTAACCATTTAAGAATATCGTATTCACATCCATTTGATGTATTTCAAGACCAAATATAGCTGCTATGATTATAAGTATTCTTATTGACGTGATACGAGTCACTGGTGAATAAATATCGAAATAATCAAGGCCTTTTTTGGTCTATAATTTTTTATGATAAGTCTTGTCTTTTATTTATCTATTGATCCATTTGAAAATCCATTTGTAGCCTAGCGGCTTACAACCTGGAGGAAGATCAACCAACTCCCAAGTATGATTTTGAAGGATAGAATTAATCTCACTATGGATAGACTCTTTCCACAAAGGTGCCTCTGAAGAAGACATTGCTTCTTTATAGCTTTGAGACTCATTTTCTAACAAATATGTCAGAAAATCGGGTCCATATGACTTAGACGTTCTAGCTATTTTGCTATGTCTAGGTTCATTTTCCTTAATATTTTCATGTTGACTTGATTTTTGGTTAACTTGATCACTATGAGTAGCAGCATCAATGGTTCTTTTGAGAGACTATACTCTTTGTTTTTCTTTACAAGGAAAAGTCTCTTTAAAAAAATATCATATTCTTTGACTCAATTATCATATTTAGATTGATGTCAGGAATTTCAGACTTATGTACCAAGAATCGATATGCACTATTATTGTGAGCATATCCAATGAATATACAATCAATAATCTTTGGTCATATTCTAACCTTCTTAGGTTTAGGAACCATCACTTTGGCGAGACACCCCTAGGTCCCCTACACTTTCAGATATTTATAGGAAGGTACGTGACCTTTCCAGATGTCAGGAATTTCAGACTTATATACCGAGAATCGATATGCACTACTGTTGTGAGTATATCCAATGAATATATAATCAATAGTCTTTGGTCATATTCTAACCTTCTTAGGTTTAGGAACCATCACTTTGGCGAGACACCCCTAGGTCCCCTATGTTGGACAATTATGACCCATAGCATCACTATTTGTACAGAACATGGTGTTGTTGTACAAATTAACTATGTGACAAAGGAAATTGCTCTTTTATCATTTGTAATTGGATTACTGGGATATATAAATGATAAAAGTCCATATGATTAGTTTCGGATTAATAAGATATGAGACAGTATTAATCCACTAAGGTTTAATCATTAAAATATCTCTAGTCGTAGTATTATCGAGATTGGACATCGATAATGCGGAATAGACTAGTATTGCACTTGTGCGCGTTGTGGGAGCATAACAGCATAGTTCTCATATATTTAAGTATTGGATACTTATGCAAGTGTAATAGGAGGTTGTGTTTACCGATGGTACGGAAACAGCTTCGCACTGGATAGACCCCTCGGAATTCCATTGGTAGTATGACTATGTGTCTATGGAAGTTCGAATCAGGGTAGGTGTATTTGGTCTTAACCTGAGACTTGCATCGCTAATACTTGCGACAATCAATATACTTTGGTTTTAGTCGTCCAGGGCTTTAACAGGTTCTGTGTACACCTATTATGGGTATATTGAGAATCGTAGTGTATTGGGTGTGATGTCAAGATGGAAGTATCACTCCAGTCATATGGAGATGATGGTCACGTAGGATACGGAACTGGTGCTCTTGTATTCTGTAGCTATCGGGATAATATGACTAGGTCATGTTTATCCGATTATAGAGAATAGTTACCAGAGATCCGATATGTGCTTCGTACGGGGCAGACACAATTCCAGCCCCAGGCCTAGCACGTGACATCAGATACTGGATCGCAATACGCAATACTACGTATACTACGTCTGATATAGATTACATATTCCTTTAAGAATATTTCTGGAGATTTGGGTCGGCACGGTGTTTTGCTAGAAGCCAACCATGTCTTGTAAATCGGTAAAAACGTAGTACTATGTACGTACGTGTTCGGATAGTCTGATGACCGGATTTACTGCCAACATATCCAGCGCACATAATTAATCTATGATTAATTATAAGAGAGAGAAAATTAATATATGATTAATTACGGAGATATTTTATCTGGGATAAAATGTTATTTAAAGAGAGAGAACGATTAATTTGGAATTAATCGATAAAATAATATATTCGATATATTATACGAAATTAGATTTCGACGTGGAATTAAATTTAGAATTTAATTCGGGCGAACGAGTTAATTTAGAATTAATTCGCTAGCGACGTGAATAGTAATTTTGCTAGGCAATTATTTAATTAAATTTGATTTAATTACGTCACAACGGAAAATTCGTTAATTCAGAATTTACGAACCTGAGCCCGTGATGTGATTGCGAGGCCACTCCGATGTTGAATCAAGTGCGGCCACAAATCACATCGCAAGTCACTCACATGTCACATCCACTTTTTGTGATGTGTGTCATGTCACCTTTTTGGTGATGGAGGTGGTTGAGAGCAATTAATGCTCTTTTCCCTCCAAATTGCTTTTGGAAAGGATATACCAAAAGTGTTTGACTTTGGTGTGTGACTTGGTAATTGTTTTAACAAAAACAAAACAAAAATCAATCTCTCTCTCTTCAAAATGGCCTAGGGCCGAAACTTCTTCATTTTTTTCTTCTCTTTGTGGCGTGAAGCTTGGCTTCACATTTGATGATTTTGATTCAAAATCTTGGATGCTAGCACATTAAAGGAGTCTTACAAAGGTGATAGGGAAACCCATCTATGAGCATGGAATCAACACTTAAAGCTTGGAGCTTGAAGATCAACACAAGGAGCACAACAAATGGGCTTGGCCGAACCTAGGAGGAAGAAATTTTTGTTGTCTTCGCATCGCAAAAGCCGATCAAAGTGAGTATTTCTGCAACTTTACTTTGATGTATTCGCACATTTCATTTTCTTAATTGATCTTGGTTTGACCTAGAAAACCCAACAATGGTATCAGAGCCATTATTAATCATGAAATTGGATTTAGGGTAAAATTTGGGTAAAATTGATTTGAGCGTGATTTGATAAAATTGATTGTTTGAGTATGCTTGAATGATGATAACTTGGAGTTATATGTGATCAATTTGATGAAAATTGAATTGGATTAAATTTTCCCCAATTTTTTGGCTTAGCCGAAAATATTGTATGCCCTAAGTCATGGTGATTTTGTTTTTTGAATTATTGGATGAGTTTAAAAGACATGGGATATATTGATATATGATTTAATTGGATTGAAATCGAAATCGGACATAAAATCCCTATATTGCCGTGAACAAAGTAGCATGAAATGAGATGATTTTTGATTCAATAATGTTGGACATGTGTTGATGATGATTAGCATGATTAATTATGTAAATTGATATTTTGGAAATGTTAATTTGGTTAATTAATTATGGCTAATACACTTTAATTGATTTAATTGTGATAGTTGGAATATTGTGATTAAATTAATTGGGCTAAATTTGGAATTGGGCTTAAAAGTTGTATTTGGGCTTAACGGGCTTGGTTGGGCCAAGTTTGGTTTAGGAGAATTGGTTGGATCCAATTGGACGTAAAACCATTTCCATAAAGTCCAAATATGATTAAATGGGCCTTTAATATTTTAATTGGGCCTAATGGGCCTAAATTGATTTATGGCAAAGGGTGATTCCTTATTGGGCTTTGGTTGCCAAAGTCCACGCCTTGTAAATTAATTGAAAGCCCATTGGACTTTAATTAAATTGACATTGGATGTTAATTGGGCTTTGAGACCCGTAATGATTAGATTTAGAATATAAGTCGCAAAAGGCTCATTAATAAAGTGTAATTATTTAATTTGGAATTAAATAAATAATTAGTATTGAATACAAATTAAATTGGATTTAATATTGTAGTTTGATATAATTCAAGAATTCGTATTTTGAGTACTTATTCTTAAACGAGTTGGACTCGCGCAAATCAAATCGTTGTTTGAACGTTGGATGGTCATTAATTTCAGATTAATTAATTGGATTAGATTGATTGATAACATGCTTTGTGTGAATACATGGATGTGATGTATGAATAATGTATATCGGATGGATATTAGATGGGTGAGGGCAATTTTGGAAATTATTGTAATAAATTTAGAATTTATTAAATTGGACATGCGTGTCCAGCCTATTACCTCTTGACTCTTTGTATTTCTCTTCTCACCTATTCCCCTCAATGTAAATGAGGTTTCTTTAGAAGTGTTATGTAATTGGGTAGAAGTAAGATTTGTGCTAGCGGGAGAGAGGAAATGGAGAGATTTGTTATAGGAACAAAAATTTTTAAATATCCATCCGCATATCATTATTAATTTATTTACCGCGCCTTATTATGCTTTTAGAATGCATGCTTAAGGGTGTATGATGAGACCTAATCAAAGATAATAATTGGTTGCCAATTACGCGAAAAACCCTCAACAAATATTAAGCGTTTTTCCTTCCATTGAATGATTCATTCTCAAGATCCAAAATTGGCACTGGTTTGTTGGCCAAAGTCAAGACCTTTGTCCATCGCGGATGTGTTTGAATCATGAAGGCTTTGTTCCATATCGCATGTCTTGTCCAAGTTTTGATTTGTTGGCCAAAGTCAAGATCACTTCTTGTCCATCGACATCGATTACGAAGCTTTCCAAGGTCAATGGGTCCCGCTTAACTGGAATCATTAAGTTTGTTGTGCCAAAGCCAAGGCTTAGTTGATTCAGAGGAAAAAGGTTAGGCAATATATCGGATATATTGGCATATATTAGATATATGTTTCGGATTTGGATGTTCACCTACTGGATCTAGGAATTGGATGAGATCCAATTGATCTTAGAGATCTACCTAGTTAAATATCATACAACTTGTTGGCCAAAGTCAAGGTTGTGTGTTATTTAACGGGATCCTAGCCCACTAGGAAACAAGGTTTCCCGAGTACTCAACAGAGGGTTAGAGGCTCGCCGAAAAATAGTGGGAGGCAAGTATTAAATTTGTAATTTCGTTTAGATACTTGCCAAATACGCGCTCATTTCATTTTTCATCATTAATTTAAATATATATTAGTTAGACTAATATTTAATCGTTGTTTTAATTAAACAGTTGGACTGTATTCAAACTACTTCATTTATAGTTGATTATATAATTGGATTATAGTAATCAATATATTTGAATTTAACCAATCAAATTATAGTTGATTATATAGTTAGACTATAGTAATCATTATATTCAATAGTACCTGAAATCGTTGATTGGATAGTTGGACTATAGCAATCAAGATAATTGAAAGATTAGCATTTAGAACATAATCCTGGGAGAAAATGTCTTTAAGCGGCTTTAATTTTCAAATTGGGAATAAAACCTCAGGATAGTCCTGAGAACTGAGAAGTTATTCTATTTGATAGAGTGACATCTCGGGCCTAAGCCCGGAGTTGAGCAAATAGTAGAACATGATATTTGGAATATTCATGTGATGATAACTTTAGTGCTCAATCCTTTATGCTTAGCGCAATGACTCTTTAATTCCGTCGTCAAAGTTAAGGATTAGATCATTGTACAATGATGATGAAATTAAAGATCTTCATAGATCTATTCTTAGATCTTAGAAGTACAAATTGCAAAAGAAGCTCTTTCGCTCATGTATGTCAGAGGGTACATCTGTCGAGCACTAGGTGTCGCAGATGATTGCTGACATCGATCAGCTAGGTTAGTTGGGCATTACCTACGTGGCCGAGACTACCAAAGATTTGATCTTATAGTTTCTACCCGAAAGCTGGGGCAGGTTCATTGTGAACCAAGAGAAAACTCTTGAAGAGTTGATGGCTATACTCTAAGGAGGCAGAGCTAGAGCTTCTAAAAGGGGGCAAAGGCAAAATCATCACAGTCTTCTAGGAAGACAAAGGACATATCCCAAGATGTCTGCCTAAACTATGGAAAACATGGTCACTGGAAGCGTGAATGCCGTATGGACAAGGCAGACATGAAGGAAGTGAAGGAGGGGCAAGGCTCCGGCTTCAAGTATGTTTGTTATAAACATGTTCGCTACTGGTTTCAAAATTGGATTTTTGATACTAGATATGGTACATAAATATGTATTGATGTGCGGAATCTGCTGATTAGCAAGAGACTGACTTCAGTAGAGATCTACTCTACGAGTCGGAAATGGGACGAGAGTCGCTGTTTTAACCGTAGAAACCTAAGTTTAGGAACTACCCTTCGGGTGTGTACTTAAATTAGGAAACTGTTATAATGTACCTAGTTTGACTAGAAATATTATTTCTATATCTGAGTTTAACCCGTTGCGGGTATACCTTTATATTCTAGAACACTAAAGTGTTTTATTTTATAAATAAGATATTGAGATAAACACATTAGATGTGAATAACGGTATTTATATTTTGAATATAAATGAATCTCAAACGTATAACATGACAAACAAATAGCTCAAACTGAATTAATCAGATGAGATTTATAAGTGGCATTATTGTCTGGGACACATTAAACAACACTCGTATATCAACACTTTCGAAGAGTGGATACTAGGACGGATTTGATTCTATTCAAATGATGTCTATGAATCTAGTTTAATAGGCAAAGTGCCTAAAACATATTTTACTTGGTAAAAGTGCAAGTGCCACCGATCTGTTAGCCCTCGTTCATAGTGACATAAGTGGGCCCATATCTAGCTAGGCTAGAGGTGGATTTGAACACTTCGTAACCTTTATGGATGTGGCATCGCGTTATGGTTATGTGTTTCTTTAAAAACACAAATCGGAAACTTTTGATAAATTCAAAGAGTTTCGACACGAAGTATAAAAACAGATCGGCAAGAGTATTAAAACCGTCACAGTTAGACCGTGGTGGAAAATACTTAAGTAATAAGTTTTTCGATTACCTGAAAGAGTATAGTATTCTTTCACAAATGACCCCTCCCGGAACACCTCAATTGAGCGGTGTGTCCAAACGGAGAAACCGAATTTTGTTGGACATGATAAGGTTGATCATGAGTCGCTCTGAGCTACCATTTTCCTTCTAGGGATACACATTAAACAGTGCAAAACTTATTTTGAATAAGGTTCCATAAAAATCTGTTTGACAGACTTCATATTAGATATGAACAGGAAAGAAATCGGGTTTCTCATTCCTGAAGATTTGGGAATGCTAGGCATATGTTTAGATGATACCAAACTAGAACCCAAATCGGATAAGTGCATAATTTGTAGGTTATCCTAGGTTAACCAAAGTATAGTACTTATACGACTCACAAGAGAACAATTTAATTGTTGCTCTCCATGCGGTTTTCCTAAAAGGAATACCTATATGCAGTGGTAAGTGGGAGGAAAGTAAAACTCGAAGAAAATCAGAGTAATACTGTTCAAGGCACCGAGTCCTTATTGGAACACAAACAGTTCATCAGGGATGAAACTGTACCACAATATTCAAATACACAAGAACCGCGCAAGTCGGAGAGAGTCAGAAAACAACCTGGGAGGTATGGGTTTCTGATCTCACCTCGTAAAGATGCCAATCTTATTGAGGAACACGAACCGACTAGGTATGAGGAAGTGATACAAGGTATCGACTCCGTATTATGGCAAAGTGCCATGATGTCCGAAATGGATTCCATGTATATCAACCAAGTTTGGACACTGGTTGTTGTACCGGAAGGCATTGTGCCTATTGGTACTATATGTGTCTTCAAGAAAGACATACATAGATGGCAACATACCAACGTACAAAGCTAGGCTTGTAGCGAAAAGGTATCGTTATCAATATTGTGTCGATTACGACGAAACCTTTTACTCGTTGCCATGGTTAAATCCATTTGGATAATGCTTGTTAATGCTGCATGTTTCATTTATGAAATGTGGCAGCTGAACGTCAAAATCGCTTTACTTAAACGGAAACCATTTGGAGGATGTTTACAACATCCTGACGATTTTGTCACCCTAAACAAGCAAACAAGGTTTGCAAGTTAATTCGATCAATTTATGGATTGAAGCAAGCATTGCGTTCGTGGAACCAACGTTTTTGATAAGATCATAATGGTATATGATTTAATTCAAAAGAAAATGATTCTTGTGTATAAAGGAGGTTAGTGGGAGCGCACTGACAGTGACTGTCCTAAATAATGATAATATATCATTTCTTGGAAATGACATTCCCATAATACAATTGGTGAAAGCTTGGCTTTCATGAAAATTCTCCGTACACTACTTGGGAGAGACAACCTTTATTCTAGGAATAAAGATCTACTGGGATAGATTTGAAAGTTGTTGGGACTCTCCGAGAACTCTTATATTGAAATAAATGGACGCGACCTAGTGTCTCATATACTTTGAGCATATGGAGTCACAATCAGGCCAATCCAAGTGATAGTCACTGGATTGATGTTAAGAACATCCTTAAGTATCTTAGATGAACTAAGGATGCTGTCTTATACTATGGAGAAGAGAACTTGAAGTGACTGGGTTCACTGCTGTAAGTTTCCAAACCGACAAAAATGACTATAAGTCGTTATAAGGGTACAATATAGTTTGAATAACGGAACAGTAAGCTGGAAATCTTCCAATCAAGATACTGTTACCGAATAAAAAACAAAGGGAAATTTGATGTCGCTGAGGCAGTAATAGAAGCGATTTGGATCTATAATAATCCTAATTAGATTAGGTGTAGTTCTGTTAGCAGCTGAGCTAGGCTACAGCACAGGCTAAAGAATTAATGGTCTCATCAACGATCCAAACATATACTTCAATTATTTCATCTGATTCGTCGGATCATACATCGTGGCGATGTGATGATCGAATAAATCGCATCAGATGATAACCATGCAAATCCGCTGACGAAAGCATTTCCTCAGCAGAAGTTTGAGCGAACCGTACATAGTTCAAGTGTATGACACTTTAGTGATTGGCTATAGGCCAAGTGGGTGATTGTTGGACAATTATAACCCATACCATTACTATTTGTACAGAACATGGTGTTGTTGTACAAATTAACTATGTGACAAAGGAAATTGCTCTTTTATCATTTGTAATTGGATTACCGGGATATATAAATGATAAAAGTCCATATGATTAGTTCCGGATTAATAAGCTATGAGACAGTATTAATCCATTAAGGTTTAATCATTAAAATATCCATAGTCGTAGTATTATCGAGATTGGACATCGATAATGCGGAATAGACTAGTATTGCACTTGTGCGCATTGTGGGAGCATAACGGCATAGTTCTCATATATTTAAGTATTGGATACTTATGCAAGTGTAATAGGAGGTTGTGTTTACCGATGGTACGGAAATAGCTTCGCTCTAGATAGACCCATCAAATTCCATTGGTAGTATGACTATGTGTCTATGGAAGTCCGAATCAGGGTAGGTGTATTTGGTCTTAACCTGGGACTTGCATCGCTAATACTTACGACAATCAATATACTTTGGTTTTGGTCGTCCAGGGCTTTAACGGGTTCTGTGTACGCCTATTCTGGGTATATTGAGAATCGTAGTGTATTGGGTGTGATGTTAAGATGGAAGTATCACTCCAGTCATATGGAGATGATGGTCACGTAGGATACGGAACTGGTGCTCTTGTATACTGCAGCTATCGGGATAATATGACTAGGTCATGTTTATCCGATTATAGAGACTAGTTACCAGAGATCTGATATGTGCTTCATACGGGGAAGACACAATTCCAGCCCCAGGCCTAGCACGTGACATCAGATACTGGATCGCAATACGCAATACTACGTATACTACGCCTGATATAGATTACATATTCCTTTAAGAATATTTCTGGAGAATTGGGTAGGCACGGTGCTTTGCTAGAAGCCAATCATGTCTTGTAAATCGGTAAAACTGTAGTACTAGGTACGTACATGTTCGGATAGTCCGAATACCGAATTTACTACCAACATATCCAGCGATCTCATGGGTCGCTTCCCGAAGATTCACCTGTGACGTATGACTCACACATAATTAATCTATGATTAATTATAAGTGAGAAAATTAATCTAGGATTAATTACGGAGATATTTTATCTGGGATAAAATGTTATTTAAAGAGAGAGAACGATTAATTTGGAATTAATCGATAAATAATATATTCGATATATTATACGAAATTAGATTTCGACACGGAATTAAATTTAGAATTAATTCGGGCGAACGAGTTAATTTAGAATTAATTCGCTAGCGACGTGAATAGTAATTTTGCTAGGCATATTTATTTAATTAAATTTGATTTAATTACATCGCAACAGAAAATTCGTTAATTCGGAATTAACGAACCCGAGCCCGGGATGTGATTGCGAGGCCACTCCGATGTTGAATCAAGTGCGGCCACAAATCACATCGCAAGTCACTCATATGTCACATCCACTTTTTGTGATGTGTTTCATGTCACTTTTTTGGTGATGGAGGTGGTTGAAAGCAATTAATGCTCTTTTCCCTCCAAATTGCTTTTGGAAAGGATATACCAAAAGTGTTTGACTTTGGTGTGTGACTTGGTAACTTTTTTAACAAAAACAAAACAATAATCAATCTCTCTCTCTTCAAAATGGCCTAGGGCCGAAACTTCTTCATTTTTTTCTTCTCTTTGTGGCGTGAAGCTTGGCTTCACATTTGATGATTTTAATTCAAAATCTTGGATGCTAGCACATTAAAGGAGTCTTACAAAGGTGATAGGGAAACCCATATATGAGCATGGAATCAACACTTAAAGCTTGGAGCTTGAAGATCAACACAATGAGCACAACAAAGGGGATTGGCCGAACCTATGAGGAAGAAATTTTTGTTGTCTTCGCATCGCAAAAGCCGATCAAAGTGAGTATTTCTGCAACTTTACTTTGATGTATTCGCACATTTCATTTGCTTAATTGATCTTAGTTTGACCTAGAAAACCCAACACCCTACACTTTTAGATATTTATAGGAAGGTACGTGACCTTTCCATAATTCATAAGATCTCTTGTCCAATCTTCTGTGAGGTAGCTTATTCAAAACGTAGTTGGTAGAAAAGGCTTCCAAATTTCATAATGAAGTTGATTGTATGGATATTATAATGTACTTCTGTTTCTGATAACGTATGTGTTTGTGTGAAATGACTCAATATTGTGTTCCATTTCTGATAATGAATGTCATTTGACTGTATAGAGAATTCATGTGTATGCCATGTTCCTGTTGGGTGGATGAGACTGACTTTGTGATAATTGTATGGGACATGTGTGTATGATACATTTGCTTGAAAATTATGGTATGTTTGTTAGGAATAAGGTTTAGAAATTTGTATGAGATATATTTTTGAATGTGTATATGTGCATATGTGTATATGTAACTCAAGGTTTGGACGTTCGAAGGAGTTTGAGGGTAAGGTTTATGATTCACATCAGGTATGTTCCTAAGTATGTATATGTAACTGGATGTCAATTGTTCGCAAGGTTATTCGTATAAAGGATTTAGTGTTTGACTTTTTGTTAAAAAAGATATTTAAGACTTTCTGATTTAATAATATTTCAAATATTTTGATATATTAAAGTTTTATTTATTTATTAAGGAAACCTTGTGAACTCAATTTATGAATCAGGAATATGCATGTATTCTTGAAAGACGTTATGTTTAATAAGGGTAAAGAATATTACAAGTTTAAAAGTTTTCTGATAGACAATTTCATATATGTATATGTATATAAGTATGTAATTATTCATACTTTTCTGAAATTTATTTTCATTTTTCCCGATAATTGTGGTTACTTACTAAGTTTTATAACTCATACAACCTCAGTTTGTTAGTTTTGCAGGTTGGCAACCAGATCGGTCAGCAACCAGATCGGTCAGCCACCAAGTTTTGGATGCTAAAGCTTGAGACGAAGGACCAGTCAAGCTGTAGTCACCTACTCTAGAGTCCTGGGGAAATGTCTATGTGTATAACAGTCCATTTGTTTGGTTTTTGTTGGATTGTGCAATGAACATATTTATATATATGTAAATAAAGTTCTGATTTGCATGTATAGTTTTAGGCATTGAGCCCTTAAGTTTTGATATTGAGAATTTATATATTTTGGATTTTGACCGAAGGTCCTTTTAATGTATCTGATATTTGTGACAGGTCATTGTGGTGCTGGACTATGTTCCAAGATGTCCGATTTTTAGGACGCATCATATCCGTTTTTCATAAATTTTGAGGCTCTGAGAGATAGGTTATTTCCGTCTCTTGCCGATAGCATCCTGTCTCTGGCGAGGTGTTACAATAAAAACTATATTATAATAAGAAAATATTTTATACTATCATATTATAATTAAAAAAAATTTATTAAATTATAAAATTAAATTAATAAAATTATTAAATAAGAATCCTATTATAACAAGAAAACTTATTATACTATTCGATTATTTTTTTAATAATATCACAGATAATCAGCAAAGATAATATATGTGTGTACATATACATACATATATATATGTGTGTGTGTATTATTTGCTGATTATCTGTGATATTATTAAAAATAATCGGATAGTGTGTGTGAGAGTGTGTGTGTATGTATATAATTTAAATATTTTTAATAAATTATTAAATAAGAATCCTATTATAACAAGAAAACTTATTATATATATTCTTGGTGATTATCTGTGATATTATTAAAAATAATCGAATGGTTTGTGTGTGTCTATATATATAATTTAAACATTTTTAAGCTTTCTCATCACGTCATGTTTTTTTAAAAATCGTTGGAAACTCTTCCGCCAAATCACGTCATATAACACATATTCTCTACAATTAATTTTTTATTACTTATTATAATAAAAAGATATAATATAATCTTCTATTAAAAAAATATATGGCACATAATCTTTATAATTAATATTTTATTATAAAATTATAAAATTAAAATAATAAATTATTAAAATAAGAATATATTACTGTATAAAAAAACATAATTTCCTATTAAAATAAGAAACCTATATAGTAGCCGTCCACAAAACCTAGCTACTTTTTTGGATTTTAGGTTTATTATTATTTGTTATTTTATTTTGAATTATTATTATAGGTTTATTTATTTCAAGAAATTTTTATTATTTATTTTATTTCCCGATGCAGACTCTAATTATTAGCTCTTACACAATTAATTAGAAATATGGTTTGAGAATTGAGAGACAACAGATGAGGCATAAATATTACGTACAAGTAAATAAATTATCTTATTTAAACTATAAAACCAACAAAATCTGGAGCATTTACAAGATCAATACCTAAAATATATGTTCAACATGTACAAATTGTGGGCCATGTGCTAGTGTGTATGTGAGTATACACACACATGAGGCAGGAAAACATAAACTGAAAACATGCATACTTAACTCGTGAAAACATCATAAACATGTATACATGGACTGCAAACTTGTAAAACATAAATTGTAAACTTGAAACATAACTTGTGAAACTTAATACGTAACTTATATATCATAAATCGTGCTTCGTAAATCATAGTACATCATAAGTAATGTATGTTACAATGTAAATAACGTGAAAACATAATTATGAAAGCATTCATTCACAAAACCGAAGTCCTAATGCTTGCGTGTTCGAATGGAACTGGATGGATTCTCGTGCGTAGAATCTAATAGGATCTATAAACGTATGATTGAAATACGATTAGTATGCTATGACACTCATGATTCTAAATGTGTGCGTACAATGATACGTGTATCCATGTTGATAAGGAAGTTTAAGATGTTATATGCCATCATGTGACGTGTTTTGGAACAAATGGAAAACATATCATGAATTTGGCTCTACGGCGCGATGCAAGGTCGTGGGCGTCGGGACGCCAACCCTGAAGATGTTTGCGCTGCGACGTGGCCTATCCTGAGTCGTGACGCGCACTAAGCGTAATAGAGGTCAGAGAGCTTCTTCTGGTGTCACGTTGCAACGCGATCCCAATTTCAGAGCTGTTCGTATCACTCCAAAGCCAACTCTTTTGGCAATCCATCAACACCATTTAACCATCCTCAACATAAACACTTCCCCCAACCACAATATGTTGCCATCCAAGACATAAAGGGGCCATTGCATTAACACATTCAGAGCCTAGATTCTAACCCATCTCAATTCTTGTACAATCTATTAAGATTAACCTCAATCTAAGCATGCTTAACATCAAAATCAACTCTATCAAGCAAATTGAACATGAATCATGCTTGGTGCCTTCATGGATGCAAATGCTAAGCTTAAATAATCATGTTAAGCTTGCAAGGAAAACAAGAAAATAATGAAGTAAGGAATAATCTTGCTTTGATAAATTCAAGAAATTGCAAAAGAAACATCCAATCTCCATGCTTGTTTGAGAAAATAAAAGACAATGGAGAATGAGGCTTTGGGGAGAAAGTTTGATAGCCACAAATTGGCAAATTTTCTTTTATTAAAATAATGTTAAAATGAACCCACATGTCAAAATTTTATGATTTTCGTCAATGCGCCTTGGGCTTGATTTAAGGCCCAAGTTTGACTTAATTTCACACAAAATTTGGGAGAATGTTTAACATGAACATTGTAGCCTCGTGTACGAACTTTCCAACGGTATCAAAATCACTGAAAACGGACACTTGTATCTCAAGTTATTATCGAAATACCAAGGGTTGTGCATGAATGCGATTGGAATGAATAGGTACTAAAATTGTAAAAATTATATCAGATTTTCGAAAAAAATAATTTTACAAATACAAATACAAATACAAACTCACTCATGCATGATTTTATGTTAGATAATGCTTCACACATGTAGGAAATGACCATCATGATCGTGTCGTGGTAACTGAGGTGTTACAACACCTAAAAATTTTTAATCAAAAACTCTAATTTTAAAAGTTCTATTAGTAAAAATTCTACTTGATGAATCTCTATTTGAAAAACTATACTAAACGAAACCTAAGATAGATCAAATCAAGATTTAAACATATCATACTACTAACAAAGATCAAACCAATATTCACTTAAACATATAATTCTACAATAGAGATCATTTCCAACATTTACAATTGATTGTAAGCATGGGTAATAAATCATAAATGCCAATTATGTTGTCAATGACACTGAATAGTGAGTGACACGTGTTGAATAACGGGGTTACAATGGTGAGATGTACAATGATTGGCTCCGGTTCCCGTCTTATGGGAAAAGAATTACTCCCATCTGAGATCTACTAATACCGTTAGAACAATTGTGTCACAGGATAAAAGAAAGAATTGGGTTACAGGCACTCTTGTATTTGTACTCCATTTGAGCCGAAGTTGTTAGTCATGCCCTGTCCTCTTCAGCTTTTCCCAACATCTGATTCCTCATCTCGACATCTTTCAAGAATCACATTACAGTTATTCATCGTGCAGCCATCAAGAAGACCGTGATTCCAAAGTTTTATCATGAATAACCTCCAACACCAAAACAGAGCTGGAGAAACAACCAGCTCCCGTCCATGAAGTTTGGAAAATGCCTCACACGCCCAAGGAACGTGACCATCTGCCAGAACCCTGCTCACGACAGGATTTACCCTTTTAAGATTTTATATTTTTCACATAACCCCAACATCTTGACGTGCAAAAATTGAAGGAAATAAATAAATAATATACAGGACTGAAAAACAAATTGAAAGCTTTAAGTTGTGAGCAGTAACTACCGTTGCTTCCTGATAAAGGAGTTCCAAAGATGCATAAGCTGCTTCTCATCTTTGCTAACATCAACAAAATCATCAAGCATCTGCAAAATGTTAATTTTCCTATTATGTTTCCCGGTTCCTAACAATTTGTGATGAAAACTCCGCAGTTAAGTTAAGAGTGCACTTGGGCTTGGTTAGGCCGCAGAATGTGGATGTGATACTAGCATAAAATCCTAAAATAAAATTGATCTTCTAGAACTTTGATTTCGTTGGAGAGATAAAACCTCAAAATCCATAGTTCAAGAGCTGACAGAGAGAGTACACAAACAGGAGGGAGAGTGTGTGTGGAGGAGGTGAAGCTGAAACCCATATACACTTGCCTTTACACGGAACCAAACCAAAGGTAACCATGAACCAGTCATAGTTGACAATAATTCTATTTATAATGGCAGGATAAAAGAGTGATAAATATGCCGAAATATTAATATAGCATACTAGAATGCCAATAAACCTGAAGTAAATAGAACCAAATTACTATTTGTCGATCATCAGAAGAAAGCCCACCATATAGCATTCATATCTTGCAATTTAATTCAATTTCCAAGCAAGTGAAAAAGCATATGAAACTTGTTATAAAGAACCTGAACTCTTCATGCTCTCATAATACACTCTTATGATCTTTCAAGGATTGATGCCCATGCCACATGCAGTTAAAGATTATTAAGCCCTAATATAAGACCTTGCACCAGAAAACATCGCCTCCTCACTGTAGAATTGTGCCAGGGAATTTGGGAATAAACTCTTCTTGACAAAGTACGTAATATTATCAAGTCTATAAATCAGTTTCACATAGTTTCTAAGGCAAAAAGAAAGCAAAAAAGAAAATTAGTAGTTAACAAGAATCTTAACTAGGAAAAAAAGCAAACCAAAGAGAACAGAATCATCAGGCATACCCGTCGATCTTCAAAATCTGCAATGTCATCGTGAACTTCATCCTCACTATCTTGTTCTGACATTACTTGTTCTATTTCCATAGGCTTCAAATGCAAAAGGAATAATTTAGTTGCCGGCAAAGAGGAAAGAAAAACTATTTAGATTAAGGAATTTTTTTTAAAAATGTACTAACATCTGCCAGTCTCTAGAAAATATTAACAAGCTCTCAAGAATCCTATTTACCAAAGCTGAAAATTAGAATTATGCAATAACAAGCCACTCCACAGAGACCATTAACAAAATTATCCTTTTAATCTCGAAGATATCAAAGATCTCAACAAAAACATCTCAAATCAGAAAATATCATTAGATGAGCAGCCTGTTTGCATTTTTATAAACCAGAAAATACACCTACCTATCCTCTGAAGGTCTTTGTCTAGATTAAACTGTCAATATACAAAACCAGTAAGAAGATTTGAGAATTACCAAAGTTCTATTGGAGTTTCACAGGTAAATGTGAAGAGTATAAATTTTTTATATAATATTTATTTCCCATACTTCAGAAAACTTAGCTAACAACACCACAAATATGCATGACAAAAGCAATAGCTTGACAAAAAGAAGAGGCAGATAGAAACGGGTCCAATGTCGTTAATCACCTGAACTCGGTGAGAATGATAGAACTGGCGTTTGAAGAGAAGTGCACGGCTGCATAAAGTTTGAAAAGTACAAGCGAATAAGACTTAGGAAATGACAATGAAACTCAAATATGTGCATGGTAAAATACTACATCGGAAAGCGGAGCACAGAATTGGAAAAACAAAATCAGAAGGGGAAAAGAGGGGAAATATCAAGACTTAGGAATATTAAGGAAATGATAATCTTGGCATACATACTTTCTAGAGTCTGATCGTTCTGTGCTTAACTTCCTAGATTTTACAACATGTAGCATAGCAGGGGCTGCAACATCACTTCCAGATAAGGATTTAACACACTCAGGGTCCACAGAAGACTGAGCCATAGCAATTGGAACACCGAGACCATTGAAACTTGATGCAACACGTTCAATGCAATCAGCTGCTGAATTAAAACCAGAGGTTTTTCCTCCATCCCTTCCATTTGGCAACTTTCTTCCACTTGGAGATAGCTTGGAATCCCTCTCACCTTTACAGTAGAAACATGAAAATCACAATGTTAGTTTTCCTCCTTCCAACAGTACAAACAAATATTTATCCTGGTATTACTTGCTTATGTTCTGAGCACTAAACTCAACTCATATCCCACTGTCAACCTCAACCCCCTCAAAGAAAATCACTACAAAAGAAGGAAAAAGAAAAGAAAAGGAGAAAAGATCAAAAGACCCTTCTGCAGATTCCAACTTCACAAGGAGCTGAAGCATAAGAATTCCAAACAGCATGGTTTTTCGGGGACTGAGTTTCAACACGGTTACATGGTCAGAAAATAGGATTGAATACTTCAGAATTGAATTTGAGCTCAAACTTAGTTGTGATATTGTTACCCAAATAATTCAGAAAATTAATCATCTTGCAGGAGATGCAACATCAGTCGGTTCCACGGTCAGCAAATAGGATTGAATACTTCAGAATTTAATTTGAGTTCAAACTTAATTGTGATATTCTTGCCCAAAAATTCAGAGAATCAATCATCTTGCAGAAGACACAACATCAAACAACATACAGAGACACAAATTATCCATCCCACAACAGCATAGTATCATTTAAAAGAGGTCACTCTGGAAAAGTTCTCAGCCTAGAACTAATGTATCTCACAAAGGCTTAATTAAAACCAAACTTCAACGTTTCCTATACTTCCTTGATGAAAAAGGAAGAAACAAACTGTGTACCTTAACGCAGGAATTCAAAACTACATGGAATCTTAAAAGCAAGTATGTTGGTTCACTAATGAAAATTAACTATTACAATGTAGTTTGTTCAAGTTGCATTGATGAACAAATGTGTTGATGATGAGTTTGCAGCAGCTCTGTGAAGTGTAAAAAGGTGAAAAAAATGTGTTGATAATGGTGGTGGTATTTGATAGCTGAAATTGTTCAATCATTGACAGGAAGGGGCAGAGAAAGATTTACAAATATGCTATAAGAATTTTTTTTTTTTTTAAAAATGTGGTTCCAAAAAAGTAATAAAATACCAAATACTAAAAGGGCCTAAATTGAGGCTTAAATTGTTTTAAAATAATGGCTCTCCCTCTGTCCTCAGCTCAAGAACAAGAACCAAGACATTAAGGGAGAGGTAAGCTCAAGAACTAAATGAGTTCTACAAATAACACCTCTGCAACCTTTGAGTTATTTCAAAAAGGCTATACTTAAAGAAAAGGAATCTACTAAAATAACCCAACAAGGCATTGGGGAAAAAGTTGTTACCATCATCCTTTGCAGGAAATTCTGGGTTGGCAATTCTGTTATTTTCTGGTGAGTCCAATTCCAAGAATTGTATGTTAACTAGTTTTTCATGCTCTGACAGGTTCTTTCGCTTACGACTTCGTGGCTTTGAGCTGTACATACAATCAATTTCACCTTTAAATTCTCAGTGCTAATGCTTGCAAAAATAAAGGGAAATTAACTATGAGCTGCACACTGTAGCCAAAGATGTAAAACCTACCAGAAGAAAAATGTTTGCAGCCGCAGGTCTCCACCTGCTACTATCTGTAGCATGAACATATTGAAAAGATAAGATCATATGGCTCACAAATGCTTTGTGGTGGGAGAAATTATTTCTGCTAAACAAGGAATTCTAACATGTATCATAACTAGTCCTAATGTTTGTGAATGTGCTTTTCACAATCATGATTTGTATCAACAACTGTTAAATGGACAGAAGGAAAAAAGAAAATCTCTAGACTTAATAAATCCCATTGTTACAGGAGGCATCTGCACACAAATGCAAGATTATACTACAAGCTAATGGGTTCTGGGAAAGATTTACTGTGAGGATTCTCAGTAAAATGAGGTACCAGTCAGTACTCCAGTATCCTCTTAATTTGAATTTTCTTGATCATGTTAGTTGTGCACAAGGCAACATAACCTCAAAAGAGGAAATAAGTCCAAAGAACTTCCAGAATGAAGAAAATGAATTCGGACCTCAGATGTCAGTGTATCAATTTTCACAGAGACGTTCACTGCCTGATAATCTTCAGTAACCTACAAAACAAATGTTTCTTGACTAGTCTTTCCAGAAGGGCTCCATAAGCAGCAACTGACTTGATATTCTAAAATTACCAACCCAGAATTCATAATTGAACAAGTCATGTGATGAGCACAAGTGATACCGTAGACCCTGCAAACAGAAACAAAAGTGACATTGATTGATTGAACATTTCCTATAAAAGATTAAGCGCTCATCTATATCTAACAAATACCTAAATGATTAAGTACATATCTATTGTGAGGGTCACCTAGTCAAATGAATTAATGAAACCAAAACAAACCATAAAACAATTACTATTGTCAACTTGAAATTGTGCATGGAAAAATAAAGATAAGCACTAAAGTTAAATGATAATCTACCTTGAAGCTCGCGCATTGCATCAAGCAAAACGGACAAGAGAAGTCCTCAGTTACTGCACATTGAAAAAGGAAAAGAATAATACCACCTTAGTCAAATTAATTCTACTGTCAATTCAATGTGCTGTGCATAGTGTACATGCACTGACAAAAAACTCCATGGACAGAGAGAGAAGCAGTCTATATCATGTCAAACACTATTGAGCATGCATCAGCATTCAGGACTCTATTTATAACTAAAAAGGATGAAAACTGGCTAAATTAAAACCACAACTTTCAAATAGTTTTTAGTTGCTTTAAATAGGTATATTCATATATTTGTTGATAGTTGAAACAATAAAAGTCATCAGGTTACATTGGTGTAAATAGACAACTCCACTTTGTTCCCCAAAGCAATCCATTTGTATAGATTAAAACGTACAAGCCTTTTGGGTTATAAAAGGTCTCTCCCTACACCTTGCTACTTCAACGACAAGGTTGTGAGCTGCCCAGATCTTTGAAAGTTAAAAGAGATAAGAATAGCAGGGAATGACCCTTCCACAGAGAACCTAAGAAGTTATGAATATTCATTTCAACCTAGCATCAACAATTCAACCACCTCAACCCCCAATACCCCTTCCCCTCATTAAGATAATGACAACGATAACAAGAATATTGATGTAGAAACTATGGGTTTTTCCTCCATCGACACAACCTATAATAGCAAGAAGAGAAGTACTAAATAAATATAGATCATTTCCAACTGTAATGAAGCATCGATAAAGAAGTAATTGAAAATAAAAGGGGCATAGCAAGACAACCGCTGAATTGATTGCATTTCACAAAAACAAAAAAACAAAAAAACAGTTACTAAGTTAAAGTAAACATTGTGTGGTAATGCAAAGACAGAAAAATAATTATACCTTCAGTCTTTTGTAGCATGTTGGCATAGTCCCTATAGTTGAAAACTACGATTCCAGCCCTCAACCTAAAGAAGATTAAGTGAAGCCCATTGAAAAATTAGGCCATAATACAAAACCATACGTTCATTACATGATCTTCTAAAGTACTCACGTTCCAATAATAGTAAGATTAATCATTTATTAAGAAGAAAAGTAAAAATCTAGAAGAACCATTTGCTTGGCTCAGCCCTCAATTTTGTGTATCCACCATGCATTTGCTCTTCTTCAGTCTCTCCTCTATCTCCAGGCTTTTTAGGTTTTGGTAAAAACACACATATAACTCGAAATCAATTTAAATTTCTAGCACATAAAGATACACATAATATTCATATGTATATATACATGTATAGTCAATCGACTTTATTCTCAATCTTTTGTACTATTGAAAAGAGTAAAGACATATCAAGATTCAAGATGGACGTTAATACCTCCTTTTTCGTTTTGCTCGTATTTTGTAACGCAAAGATCTTCGAAGATATGAAGGCTGCAACACAAAATGTTATTAGAAAGCAGAATCACACAATTAATAAATATCAAACGAGGAGACCAAAAAATTAAGCACCTACATAATTCCTTATTAATACATGCCATCGTGTGATTGCGCCAATATTTAGTGCTCAACAATAATTACAATAATGAGATACCGTCTATTTTTGACTTCAGAAAGAAAGGCATAGAACCACTGATTCTTCTCAAAACTCAAAATAAAAGCTTTCAATTTGATTATTCTTATAAAAGAAAAACAAAAATAAACTGCAAGCCATAGCTTCTGCAAAAGAATGCACAACATTACATTGTGTTGAGCACGGTGACGTAGAATATTGTATAGTTCAACAGGCTTGCAGTATATTAAGAGACTCTCTTCCCCGGCAGTTGCCTCTTCTGCCGACAAAAGCTCACAAGAATTTTGATGGCACATCTGATCCACTATCCAACTCCAATTAAAGCTGCAACCAGAGATCAAACATCACAATTAGAAAAATAAATACATAAATAAACAACGTTCAAACTAGTATGAAGAATTACGGTCCTTGTAGCGACACTAAACCAACACTCGTAATTATGTTTAAAACTAAACAAAGAAAATAACCATTTGACGTTATTCAATAGTTGAATGGAACAACAATAACTTAATGAGGACAAGACACATCACTTAATCTACAATTGTATAATTTATGAAGAATTCTGATCCTTATAGCGATACTTAATTAACACCAGTAATTATGTTCCAAATTAAATAAATAAAATTACTGTTTCACACGATTCAGTAGTTGAATCGAACAGCAATAACTTAATCAATGACAAGACACATGTCACTTAATCTGCGTTTCTTTGATGATGCATATGCTCTAGAAACAAAGGCCAGGAAAAGAAAGAGCCAAAGAAGACAAAATCATCATAGCTAAACGGTTAAAATGGATAATTTATGAATAAAATTTAACTAGATTTGAGGTTAGAAATTGTTTTCGGCTAAATTAATTTGAAATTATATAATTAAACTAAATTAATGTAATTTCACGAAGAAAATAACGGCTTTTAAAAAAAAAAATAGACGCCTAATAAATCAACACGAATCATAAATCAAATAACAGAACGATTTCAATTAATGTAAGAAGGAAAATAAGTAGAAAAATAGGTTACCGAATCGAAGATTTCGCGGAGAAATTGGAAACTGAGGTTCGAGATTTGAGAAGACGACCAGCTGCAGAAGGTTCGCTTGACGGAGTTTTTAGTCCCTTGCAGTGGCCCCCCTTGGCGCAAGTTGGCGCTGGCTTTGCTTGAGGCTGCCTGTTTTGCTTCGTTACAATTTTAAAAATATTAGTAAATATTAATATACGCTTATAATAAAAATTTTAATAAAATTTTAGGTATTAATATTGTAAATGATCCGAATTTAATTATTTTTATAGTATAAATGAGATAATTAATTTATTTATATTTAATATTTATTTCCCTTTTTGTTTGTCTATCAATTCTCAAATAATATTTCTGATTCACATCAGAGTTAAAAATATTTAATTTTCTTTCGGATGAATTCCAATGAAATTCAATATAATTTATTCAATTTAAGCTTAAATTTTCTTATCGAACTTAAAATTTTGACCGTCACTGTATAAAAACTAATAATCAGAGTCTACATCGTGAAGCACAACAAATAACAAAAAAAAATTCATGAAAATCTTATAGAAATAATTTAAAATAAAATAACAAATAATAATATACTCAAAAAAAAATTGATAGTTTTTGTGGACAATTGTTATTTATATCTCATTTTTTAATAAGAGATTATATTTTAATATTGTAGTAGGTTTTTTATTTTAATTTTATAAGTTACTAATCAAAAAATTAATTGTAGAGATTATATGTCACAAATGTTTTTTTTTTAAATTTTAATAGGATATTAGATTATATCTTTTTATTATAATAGGTAATAAAAAAAATTAATTATAAAGATCAGGTACCACATATATTTTTTATTTTAATGAGACTTATTTTTATAATTTAATAATAATAAATTACATTATTAATTAATTAAATTAGTATGTTGCTTATTTTAATAAGAGATTATGTTTTTTATATTGTAATATATTTCAATTTTTAATTTTATAATTTAATAATAGAAAATTATAGTGATACTTTAATTTTATAATTTAATAATAATTAGGAGATTTTATTTTTATATTGTAATAGGTTTTTTATTTTAATTTATGATTTTGAAATTAAAAAAATAAAATTTGAGGTATTTTAATTGTATAATTTAATTAAAAAATTTAATTGTGAAGATTAAGTGACACGTATTAATTTGTTATGTTTCTTATTCAAGAGATTATATTTTTATTTTATAATAGATTTCTTATTTATGATTAATTAATTAATTAATAAGTTTCTTATTTCAATCAGAGATTGTATTTTTATATTATAATAAGTTTCTTATTTTAATTCATAAAAATGTTTCCATTATAATAAAAATGAGCATTGGAAAAGGAATTGTCGAGTACCTTGCAAAACTAGAGAATAAGAAGGTTACCACAGGTAAATATGATTTACTTGTAATTGATTATTTATTATTTAAGGATGACAAATTCACATGGATTATAGATTCTAGAGTCACAATCATGGTTGTTTTTCTTTTACAGCTACATGATTCATCTAAAGACCTTGCTGGAGGTGAATTCACCATGAGAGTCGGGACAAGGATATTGTTTCAGCAAGAGTAGTGGGAGTTACCAATTTTTAGTTTTTAGATAAGTGATTTAATTTTAAACAATGTGCTTTTCATTTATAGTTTTCACAGAAATTCGATTTCTGTTTCTAAACTATTAGGTGATGGATTTTTTATTTCTTTTAATAATAATTATGTTATTATTTCGAGAAATGGATTATCAATTTAGACATGAAACTTAGAAAATAACTTATATGTGTCAAGACCATTAACACCCCCTCACTACTTAACATTGAAATGTTTAAGATTGAATAACTAAAAACTAAATGGAAAAATCTTTCTCACGATGACATATAACTTTGATATGATAAATAGATTAGTTAAAAACGAATCTTTAAGCCATTTAAAGGACCTCATCTTACCAGTCGGTGAGTTTTGTCTAGAAGATAAGATGACTGATAGGTCTTTTACTGGAAAAATGGCTAAGTCTATATCTAGGGTGCAAACCATATAGCCACATCAAAGATGGCAATTTTGCATCGCTAGTTGATCTATAGGCTTCAAAATCATGCATTTGATCTTATAACTTCCCAATCTTTTTCATATGCATTAATGATTCTAGCAGATATTGAGAGCATTCGGACTATTGTACAAATTCCTCATCAGATTCATAAAAAATAACTATTAAAGCTAATGGCTCTTGAGTGGTTATCTAATTGTGAGAAGTGAAATTGCCTACAAGCACACAACAAAAAAACATTATATACCCAAGAGGGGGTGAATTGGGTAATGGCAGTAATATGCGAAATTAAAAATTCTTATCGATTTTACGCTACTAAGCTAGTAGCTTTACACATGCATTTGAATCTTTGTCTTTGTAATTTTAATTTAATTATTCATAAGTCATATTGGATATGCATTGCATGTTTTAAATTAAAAAAATTATTTTGACCCAAGCATGCTAATGATTTGATTGTCATAAATCTCTCATGATTATGTGATTAAATTTAAATAATTGTATTAATAATGTTGGAGCATTATTGGATGGTCCGTTTTATCAATACGGAAATGAATGAGTTTTTATTAGTTATGCCCAATATTGTTATTATAGTGACTATATAAGTGGTCGGAACTTAGGCCGTTACGGTAAAACATTAGATGTAGAGTGATGAGTTGATGTAGTCACCCAACACCGTCATTATTGTGAGGTTGTACTTACGAAGCTCATTAGTACACATTGACAAGTATACACCTTAAACATGTTTTAATCCAATATCGCCATTATTGTGATGATAAGAAACAGTTCAGGACCAAACTTAGGAGTCACATGGATGTGATGAACCTTTGAGGTCTACCTAATGAATTTATGAAGGCCAAGACCGTCATTATTGTGAGGTTGGAGGAAATATCATGGGATCCATTTCCGCTATGAAATTTGATTGCCAAATATCTATTTTCTCGTTAAGAGAGATTACAGAATTACGTAAAGTAGTGCGATGGCACTAATAGATTTAAAATCCATAATCGTATTAGTGTTTTTATATTGAAATGAAAATGTTCTTCTAGTGTTTAATTGTTGTCTTGGATATGGCTACCACAAATCCATTTACGCGATTTTTGGATTCTAATAAATTGAAAGGAGCCGGGAACTATTTTGAATGGGAAATGAACATTCGCCTTGTCTTAGAGTCAGAGAAGTTGAGTTATGTTTCGCTCAATCTATTGCCCGTTGAAATCGATCATGATTCCACTCCCGAAGAGCAAGAGACATTTCAAAAATGGAATAATGATAACCTAAGGGTGAAATCCTACATTTTAGAATCGATGATTCCAGATTTGTTAAGACAGTACATAGAGGTACTTGATGTTTGGAGCATTATAAAAACTCTCGGGGGGAGGGGGGTTTCGAAGCAAATCAAGAAATTGAAATATATCGGAGGTATAATGAAGTGTTTCATGCTATGCTCAGGGATGAAGATGTTAGGGTTGGTGCTCGGAGTGCCAATCCGGATCATATTTATGTCTGATTCATTAATACGAACAATTCTTTTTTCCATAATATTACTTATTTAATGGTAGCAACTCTACATATTCGATCTAATTATAATTAGATATCAAATTATGATTAGATTGAAACTAAATCTGATTCAGTGATACATGTATATTAGTCAAAGACTCTAGGATTTACAATGTAGTGCGCAGTTACAACGTATTTTGTAATTGACATTGGGAAACATCATTAGAGTCGTATATCCTTAAATAAAGTTCCTGGTCAAGATATACTAACACGGGTCGGTTAGTAAAATCCGTTGAGATCAGTACATGTAGTATATTGTGACTTGGTCCGATGGTTTATCCCAATGAACCATGAGTCTCGGGGAACTCGTATAGACATCTAGGTGTTTATTTGATACATACTGAACGACTCACTAAAGATTTCCTAATAGATGGTACACCAACGTCAATAGAAATCTTCTCGAGTTAAGCGAGCATAGTGATCCTTCAACTTCAGATATCACATTGGATATATGAGTTATCCTCCATATTTTGATGGCAGTCACGTCACCGATCTATTTAGATCAGACATCCGTCTGTTCGTTGGGTGTGGATTGATGCTCCTGATTTCCAGTGCGTATCAAGATAGAATCTGTCAGTCCTGTGTACAGGGCATAGGTATCCTACATGTGTTTGTGATCTAGTAAATCCATGGTCGTGGTATAACTTCGGAAGCAATGTGTTATTTAGAGATCGTAAATTTGAATGTCGACTATATTATACCATAAGGATTTGAAGTTCTTATCTATATCCTGGGTATAATATGGATAGCCTGTGACGGAGGGATTATACGTATGCAGTGACCTCGACTTGCATAGTTTAGCGAGATTATCTGTGGTCGTCATAAGTCATGAGTGGGTGAATTATGGACACGAAATTGGATTTCGTGATGGATAAACCTAAACTTAGAGAGTCCCACAATATGAAGTGTACTCGTTGAGCACTTTGGCAACGCGTTATGAATAATACATATTATTCATAATAGTTTACCGGATTACATGAGTTAATTCGAAACGTTTAAACGGTTAAACGAAAACACATGCTTTAATGTGTTTGATAGGGAATTTTGGTCAATTAATAATTAATGTGTATTTGTATTTGATACAAAATTTGATTTGATATATATTAATTAATTGTCAAATTAGACTTTGACACATACCATTAATATATGTATTTGTTATTTTAATGTAAATAAAAATACATATATAATAATAATTATATTAATTAATTATTTAGATATTTAAATGTTAAATATTTGAATAATTAAATAATATTCATATTACATAAATGTTATGCAATATGTTTAATTATAATTGATACATGTGGCATGTTTTCATTAAGCTTAATGTGTGCAAATTTGATTTGCTAACATAAAGCTTGTTTTTAATTTAATGAAATTAAATTGTAAAAATGACCAAAATGCCCCCACTAGGTCGGTCAAGCTTGTTTTTAAGTTAGAAAATTTTATTTTCTCTTTCATTCAAGCTCCCATGGCCGAATATGATCCTCCAAATACACCCCTAAATTTGCTTGATGGTTCAAGGAAGAAAAGTGAAGAAAATCAAGAACTAGCTTAAGGAAATTAAGAGATTAAAAGTAATCTTCAATATCCCTAAGCTTAGAAATCATATTTCTTGTTTCTTGAAGATCTAATGAGATTCTAGGGTTTCTTATTTTCTTAAGAATTTGGGGCTTTTTGATTTGGAGGATGGATTTGAAGGCTTGGTGCATGTATGAAGTAGAATTGAATGATATTATTGTAATATTTGTTCAATTTAATCATTTGATGATATGTTATCATTCTAGAGTGTTGTGACCACTCTTGTAATGCCTAGAATTGTTCTTGGGTGCTTCATTGGTGGTGGCTTAGATTGGTGTTGTGATTAATTTGGATTAATATTGAGAAAGTTGGAATAAAGCATGAAAAGTTACAACAAGGTTTGTAAGTTAAATCGATCCATTTATGGATTGAAGCAAGCATCGCGTTCTTGGAACCAACGTTTTGATGAGATCATAAAAGAATATGATTTCATTCAAAACGAGGATGATCCTTGTGTATATAAGAAGGTATGTGGGAGCGCACTGACATTCATTGTCCTTTACGTTGATGATATATTGCTTATAGGCAATGACATTCTCATGTTAACATCGGTGAAAGCTTGGCTTTCATTAAAATTCTACATGAATGATCTGAGAGAAGCAGCCTTTATTCTAGGAATAAAGATCTACCGGGATAGATCTAGAAAGCTGCTTGGACTCTCTCAGAGCACGTATATTGACAAAGTGTTGAAGAGATTCAGCATGGATCAGTCCAATAGGGGACTATTGCCAGTGTCACATGGCGTCACTCTATCTAAGGACATGTGTCATAAAAATCAAGATGAGAGAGACAACATGAGTCGGATACCGTTCGCCTCGGCAGTCGGATCGATCATGTATGCCATGATATGTACGCGACCTGATGTCTCCTATGCTTTGAGCATGTGTATTCGCTATCAAGCCGATCCAGGTGATAGTCACTGGGTGGCGGTTAAGAATATCCTAAAGTATCTTAGACGAACTAAGGATGCTTTCTTAATCTATGGAGATGAAGAACTTGAGGTAACTGGGTATACCGATGCAAGTTTCCAAACCGGTAAAGACGATTGTAAGTCGCAATCCGGGTACATATTTTGTTTGAATAACGTAGCAGTAAGCAGGAAATCTTCCAAGTAAGAAACTGTTGCCGATTCAACAATAGAAGCGGAGTATATTGCTGCAGCTGAAGCAGCAAAAGAGGCAGTTTGGATCCGTAAATTCCTAATTGGATTAGGAGTAGTTCCGTTAGCAGCTGAGCCCGTTCCATTGTATTGTGACAATAACGGGGCTATAGCGCAGGCTAAGGAACCGCGGTCTCATCAATGATCCAAGCATGTTCTTCGTCGTTTCCATCTGATTCGTGAGATCATACATCGTGGCGATGTGAAGATCGAGAAGGTCGCATCAGAGGACAACATTGCAGATCCGCTGACGAAAGCTATTCCTCAGCAAAAGTTTGAGCGACATGTATATAGTTCAGGTATTAGATGCTTGAGTGACTGGCTATAGGCCAAGTGGGAGATTGTTAGACAATTATGACCCATAGCGTCACTATTTGTAAAAGACATTGCGGTTTTTGTATAAATTAACTATGTAGCAATGGAAATTGCATTTTATCATTTTGTAATTTGATTATTTAAATATATAAATGATAAAAGTCCTTATGATTAGTTCCGGATTATAAGATATGAGACAGTATCAATCCATAAATGTTTAATCATTAAATATCCATAGTCGTAGTATTATCGAGACTGTACATCGATAATACGGAATAGACTAGTATTGCACTTGTGCGTGTTATGGAAGCGTAACGACATAGTTCTCATATATTTAAGTATTGGATACTTATGCAAGTGTGATAGGAGGTTGTGTTTACCGATGGTACGGAAACAGCTTCGCTCTGGATAGACCCCGGGGAATCCCATTGGTAGTATGATTATGTGTCTATGGGAATCCGCATCAGTGATGTGATCCTAGCAGTATGGATCGATTTCGTTTGTTTAGACTTATTTATTATTTATTTTCATATATGGAACCAACGTGGTTGTCCGTTTTTATTTATTATTTGGGTTAGTTTATTTTATTTAATTATGGGTTCAAAATGGGCTAGAAATTAGGAGTTATGAGTTTTTAGTTGGTAATGGGTAGTTTATGGCCATTTTAGACTTTTTGGCTCTCTTAGGATTTGAGTATGTTACTATTTAAACTCAAAAACATCTCTTAATGAAGGACCCTATTTTTTTGTGCGTGAATAGTAACTTTTTCTTGAGATTGAGAAAATTTTATCATCGTTCAGTGATTGAACAAAGACTTATCAAAGGGTTGGCATCCTTTGTGGCGTCCTATTTGCTGGCAAAATTCATCTGAGGCTATCTCCAAGGGTTTTCAAGGACATGTTCTTTGGGGGTCTACGGGATCTTGGATCGGGTTTCGTCTGTTTCGTATCCTGTTTCGTATCAATTGGTAACAGAGCCAGATTTCAGGTCTGACTTTTATTTATTTTCGTTTCTTCTTTTTTTTCCTGTTAAGTCTGTCTTTGAAGTCTTGTTTTTGTTGTCATATTCATTGTGTCATTGATAGCCTTCTACGAGCCAGATTTCAGGTCTGACTTTTATTTATTTTCGTTTCTTCTTTTTTCCTGTTAATTCGGTCTTTGAAGTCTTGTTTTTGCTGTCATATTCATTGTGTCATTGATAGCCTTCTACTGCTGTCAATCAAAAACAAAACAAAAACAAAACAAAAAAAAAAACTATTTCTTACTTTTATATTTGTGTCTGTTAGTTAAAAAAAAATCTCTTTGTTCTGCCTTGTGTCGTGTTCGTGTGTCTTCACCAAAAAGAGTAGGGTTACTGTCTAGCAAAAAAAAAAAAGGAGAAAGTTCACGCCTGTGACAAAAAAAAAAATAAAAAAAAAAAACCAAAAAAGTTAAGTTCACGCCTGTGAGGCTGTGAACCCAAAAAAAAAAGTTTTCTGGAATTGCGTTTGTCAGTCAAAAAAAAATTTTCCTTCATTGGCTAGTGCAGATCAGTAGGCAGTAGGGTTTGTTTGATTTTTTGACCTTTTTGCATGAGAACTTTGTTAATAGGCTGTTGCTGTTGTTAAAAAAAAAATCAGATCTGGTCAGTAAAGTTTGATCAATTATCTTGTGTGTTAAGTTGTGCTAGGGATTGCCTTAGTGTTCCTTAATCGAAAAGAAAATTTTTGGTTGAATTTGTCACTGAATTTTGAATCTGATTTTTTTGTGTTTTGTTTTGAGTCTCATGTGATTTTTTTTAGTCTTATTTTTGTCTCGTCTTTGTCTTTGTCATTTTTTTTAGTCGTTTCTTCCTTCTTGAGTTTGTTTTTGTCAAGATGCCAAGTGCATTGGTTGATATTATGGGGCACCCAAGAGATAATATCTCTCGTACCATAGTATTTGTGAAAGATGAGGTGTGCAGCGTGATTATTGATGGGGAACAGTGGGCTAATTTAGTTAGTACCAGCCTCGTGGAGAAATTGAGGTTGTCATTGCGAAACCATCCTAAGCCTTATATGTTGCGAGGTTTGCCTAATTGTGATGAGGTTAAGGTGGAGTATCAAGTCATGGTTGCCTTTACTACTATGAGGTTTCATGATGAAGTATTATGTGATGTGGTGCCTATGCTTGATTGTCACGTATTGTTGGGTGGGTCATGGAAGTATGATAGGCAAGTTTGGCATCATGTTGAGAGGAGTAGGTACATTTATGTCACGGAGCGGAGGTCAGTGATTATTTCTCTTTTAACACCACAACAAGCCTATAAAGATCAATTAATAATGAAGAGGAGAAGTGAGGTTGAAAAGAGGAAAAAAGAAAGAGTTGTCGAGTGCTTAGCAAATAAACTTTCTAGTGATATTGTTAATGTCAAAGAAGAAAATATGAGCATGGTAGTGAGTAAGCAAGTAGTGATGAGTGAGTGTGATGCGAAGGTTGTTGCTATTTCTGAGGTGGATGACGTAGCTGTTGCTGGTGATGATAAATTTGAAGCTCAATACATGGCTAACTGTATTGATGCAATTACATGTGTAGTCGAATGTGTTGAGAGTGTTGAGCATCCAAATGAGAGCAGTGAGCCGGGAAACACATGGGTAAATACGTGTGAGAGCTTTGTGAGTGTTAAGCATGTAGAATTTGTTGTGAATGAGAATGAGAGTGTGAACTTAATTAGGAATCTCATTGGGACGGTGGGTGAAATAAAATTAGATATTGCGGAAGAGTATGGGCAAGATGGAACAATACACAAGCATTATTGTACTAACATTGACAATTTTCTTCCATGTGATTTTTCCTTGTTACAGAATAATCGTCCAATTGATTTTATCATTACTATCTATGATCCGGGCACGGATTCGAGGACGAATCCTTTTCAAGAGAGGGAGAATGATGTGATCCTAGCAGCATGGATCGATTTCGTTTGTTTAGACTTATTTATTATTTATTTTCATATATGGAACCAACGTGGTTGTCCGTTTTTATTTATTATTTGGGTTAATTTATTTTATTTAATTATGGGTTCAAAATGGGCTAGAAATTAGGAGTTATGAGTTTTTAGTTGGTAATGGGTAGTTTATGGCCATTTTAGACTTGTTGGCTCTCTTAGGATTTGAGTATGTTACTATTTAAACTCAAAAACATCTCTTAATGAATGACCCTATTTTTTTGTGCGTGAATAGTAACTTTTTCTTGAGATTGAGAAAATTTTATCATCGTTCAGTGATTGAACAAAGACTTATCAAAGGGTTGGCATCCTTTGTGGCGTCCTATTTGCTGGCAAAATTCATCTGAGGCTATCTCCAAGGGTTTTCAAGGACAGGTTCTTTGGGGGTCTACGGGATCTTGGATCGGGTTTCGTCTGTTTCGTATCCTGTTTCGTATCAATCAGGGTAGGTGTATTTGGTCTTAACATGAGACTTACGTCGCTAGTACTTGCGACAATCAATACGCTTTGGTTTTGGTCGTCCAGGACTTTAGTGTATTGGGTGTAATGTCAAGATGGAAGTATCACTTCAGTCATATGGAGATGATGATCACGCAGGGATACAGAACTAGTACTCTAAATGGTTGCAACCATCGGGGTAATATGACAAGGTCATGATTATCCGATTAAAGAGACTAGTTGCTAGTAATCCGATATATGCTTCGTACGGGGCAGACACTATTCCAGCTTCAAGCCTTGCATGTGACATCTGATACTGGATCGCAATACTCAATACTACATATACTAGGCCTGATACAGATTATATATTCCATTAAGAATATTTCTGGAAAATTGGGTAGGCACAGTGTTTTGCTAGAAGCCAACCATGTCTCGTAAATCGGTAAAAACGTAGTACGAGGTACGTACGTGTTCGGATAGTCCGACGACCGGATTTACTGCCAACATATCCAAAGATCTCTTGGGTCGCTTCCCGAAGATTCACCGATGACGTATGATTCGAGCATAATTAATCTGGGATTAATTACCGAGAGATTTTATCTAGGATAAAATACTATTAGAAGAGAGAGAACGATTAATTCGGAATTAATCGATAAAATAATATATTCGATATATTAAACGAAATTAGATTTCGACGCGGAATTAAAATTAGATTTTAATTCGGGCAAACAGATTAATTTAGAACTAATTCGCTAGCGACATGAATAGTAATTTTGCTTGGCATTATTATTTAATTAAATTTGATTTAATTACGTCGCAACGGAAAATTCATTAATTCAGAATTAGCGAACCCGAACCCGAGAGTGTTTGCGGGCCCACTCGCATTTTGAATCAAGTGGGGCCCACAAGTCACATCACTAGTCACATCACTTGTCACCTTAAGTGATGGGTTTTGGTGAAGTTGGTGATAACTTGTAAGACACACCAAATTGTGTAAGAGATGTGATTGACTTATACCAAATATTTGGTATATCTAATTTAGATTTTTGAAATCAAAATTAACAAGTCAACACAAGTCTTTCACTCTTTTTTTCCTTATCTCTTTCACGCACATTGTGCAGTTTTTTCTCTAAAAAATTCTCAAGGCTTGGCCGAATTTCACAAGAGAAAATATTGAAGATTTGTTGCAAATTTTCAAAGGTGCAAGCACATCAAAGAATCAAACAAGGTGATAGGGAAACCAATCTAAGAGCTTGGAATCCTCTCAAAGCTTGGAGCTTGTTCATCTTCAACAAAAGACCACATTGGCTGTGACTTCTACATGGACAAGGATAAGGATTTTTGAATTTGACGCATCCATAATCCGCTCATTGTAAGTATGATTCCGCCATACTTTTTAATGTATTCACTTGTTTTTTATGCTTGAATGATCTTGGGATAACTTTAGAAACCAACACGGGTAGTGTCGCCCACCTCCGTGGCCGTGTCCACACTTGGTTATTTACTAAGTTTTATAACTCACACAAAATTAATTTGCTAGTTTTACAGGTGGGCTACCAGATCAATCAGCCACTTCAGCTTTGAAAACCATGCTCGGGACGCCGGATCACCCAAATTGCAGTCACTCTCTCCAGTGTCCTGGGAAATATTGCATAGGTTTAAGGCCTATGATTATTAGGTTATTGTCGTGTTGTGCACGCTG
>SKCR01041406.1:0-63748 GCA_019454045.1 Zanthoxylum bungeanum | reverse complement strand
TAAGGGGTTTCGGTGGACTAACAAGGCGAGCAGATCCTGATGATTGCACGCCAGAAGAGGAAGATTTCCCCCGATCACCCGTTTGAACTTGTCCTGGAGACGCCTTCCCAACAAGATCAGGCTGCGCCCGAGAAGTTCCAACCTCAGCTTGACCGGTTTTCTTCATGGTACCGGCCAACTTCTCAAGAAACTTTGGCCTTTTCGACATGCCTACAAAAAGCAAAAACAAAAAGAGAAATCAGGACCGGAGCATTAACAAAAGAAGAAAAAGGAAGAGAGACATCAAAATAAACAAACAAGGAGGACAGAACAAACAGCAGACATCTACCTATCCGACCCGAGACATCCGTGGGGACAGCCCGAATAAGGCCAGACTCAACAAAAGCCGCGTCATTTACCAACTCCCTTCAGTGGGCGGCATACCGACGAGCCCAATATACTCGCCGCCGGACCCGGCGGGAAACTTTGGGAGCATCCCTCCAACAGGCTAAAAAGAATATAAGAAGAATGGTAAGAACCCAAAAAAAAAAAAAGGGGGGGAAGAAAGAAGCTAAAGGACGATCGCCTAACCTCCCGCCCTGAAGATATCCGGTACTAAGGTCTCCCCTTCATCCGACCTCAAGGTCCGCCCCCAATCCCCAGTGGCCCAGAACCAGAGATCTTTGAAGTTCTTATTGGAGTCAGGGAGTTTCTTAACGACATTTGACGAGCTGTCATAAGCTGAAAGGTAATACCATCCATGGTACGACCTGGGATTGGCCTTCAACCGATTAGCTTCTTCACCTCTTCAAAAGAAGGTACGCCAAGTCCTGCCCGATGCCAAGCCACATACAACCCGGCCAGAATCCTCCAACTGTTTAGACTCAGCTGACAGGGGGCGATCTCCATCTCGGCCAATATCCAAGCGAAAAAGGTTGAATCGGCAGTCTTAGCCCACACTCAAAGAAAGCAGGAAGAAGCGCCACCGAACCCTCATCAGGTTGACTAGCACGATCTATCGGCCCAGGAACTTCAAGGGCTATATCTATTGGGTGGCGTATCGCTGCCGCAACAGCGCTAGATCATCCTCAGTCATCTTAGAGGGACGGTTCATATCCAGAGCCGATGACCCAAGTTCACCAGGCTCTGGGTCCTTCCGAGGAACCCTCTGGTGGTAGGAGTCATGTTCGATCTCAGAAGGAGTAGGGGTTGTGTCAAGGTCTTCTACACTAGGTGCCCATGAGCCCGAGGAGAGCTCTTCAGCAGGGGGAGTTGAAATCTTGGCAGGCCTTTCGGAGGAAGAACTATTGTCGGACATCCCTGACACCCAGAAAAACAGAGAAGGGAGGAGAATCAGTCTATGAGAAGCTACCCACGGTGTCCGTGCTAAACTTGATAGGGAGTCTCTAAAAAGTGCCCTAAAGCAAGACCCAGCAAAACCACAAGTCTCTCCCTAAAGCAAAATAAACAACAGAATCACAACACAACAAAAGAGGAAAGGTCACTCAGAAGACTTACTTGTTCTTCTCAAAAGAAGGAGGTTATACGGCGCGGTGATGCCCGTTCCTTAAGGTGCTCAGCAATGAAAAAAGGAAGAAGACCGCGGTTGAGCTTCGAGAACACGGAGTTGAACGGATCACAAAGAAATCACAGAGAGAAGGAGAAATTGCCAAAGAAAAAAAATGGAAACAGTGAAAGCCTCGCTTTCTTATAGTCATGACTGGGACGCTCATCGCCGTCGGTTTTGGCGGGAACCCAGTGGATGTTTGACAAGTGTCGAACATTAGGAGAACCCTAAAGTTGATTTGATGGGCATTTAAGAAGACATGACGGTTGTGCGTCTCGAGGAAAAATGATTGAAACGGCAAGAAAATTCTTTTTTGTATTCCGGGACGACCACCAGCGAAGACAATCAGCACACCCTCTTCATATAGTTCCCGGGTACCAACTCCCATACTCGTTGGAACTGAGAACTAGGGGACAGATGTTGATGGTGTTTGTCAGGCGCTACAACATTTAAGACAATATGACAAGGACAAAAGGGTAAATCCTCTGTCGGGTTGAGATCATGTAGCCGACCCGACCACAACATGTGAAGACCGACCACTTTGGTTCAGATGACCGAGCACTATAGAGGTCGGCAGGAACACTCTCAGCATAAAAGATTGTCATGGCCGACCTCATTAATACCGACCAGACGACGGGCCGTGTTCAAACAGCACCTCATTCTTATGGATAAGATAAGAAAGATATCCTACTCTCGCAAGGAGAAGGAGTCAGAATCCAAAAGGGAGTACGGAAGAAGAAGGCAGTACCGGATCAGGAAACCCTACAAGAAGAGAAGATTGAGTCCAAATAGGATTTCTTATGCAAATAGGAGTCTGATTTCTGTATTATTATAAATAGGAGGGTAGAGCATGTGTAAAAGACATCTGAAAATCATCACAAGAGTGAGGGATTAGAATCATAAAGCTCCGATTTGTAAAAGCAAAGAAGAGACCCGAGGAGTGTATTTGAGTAATAAAAAGTACCACCCAGTTCTTGTCCGTGGACGTAGGTCGGATCCCAAAATCTACCGAACCACGTTAAATCACCTTGTCTGATTGGCGTATTTTCTTGCTTTCCGCTAAGTTTGTTTTTGGTTTCCCGCATAACCAAACAAATTCACAGTTGGAGGAGGATTCCCTCGGAGGTGATATTCCTGTATTACCCTGAGACCAAAATCCGCCGTCAACACATTATTAATAGAATCCTCGACTTTTGTCTTATTTTTAACATTATGCTTTAAATGTCGAAGATATCTTATAAAACAATCACAAAAATATACAACCAACAACTCTATTGACATAATAATAATAAGTAAGATTATTTTCAATTGTTAGCTCTCAAATAAATACATCCATCAGTATTACACAGGTCTAGCTATTTTTGCTTCATATGGCAGGTGTACCAGAAGATGTTCCATAGAATCGAAGAAGGCTGGAGGGAAAATACGCTCTAATTTACACAGAATGATTGTGATCTCTTTTCAAGCCTTTCCAGCTCAACCACTTTAACAATAGTTGATGTTAAGTCTTTGAAAAATAAACTTAACTCTGTAAGTGCCTTCGAAACATGACTTGAAAGTAATTCATGAAATGCAATTGGTATTAACCTCTGAATAAACACATGGAAATCATGACTCTTCATCCCAAATAACTTATACTTTCGTCCTATATTTGAAACATAATCATCTGTGAACTTGAGTTTTTTTAACCATTCGCATAAAATTTCTTTCTGAAATCTATCCAATGTGTAACATACTATAGGATACTTCCCGGACTCCGCATGCATTTGCAACTCCAGTCGGTTGGATAATAACAATGTGTCTTCCCTTATTTTGGTAGTATATTTAGTCTTTCCCTTCACATCCATCACAGTGTTGAACATATTTTTGAAAATATTTTTCTCAATGTACATCATATCGAGATTGTGTCTGATCAAATTAGAACTCCAGTACGGTAAATCCCAGAAAATGTTTTTTTCTTCTACCTAGAATGCTTACATGTTGGACCGTTATTAATCTCATCAGCATCAAGTTCAGTAACTTTTCTCAACCCTAGCTCATCAATCTACTTCAAGATTTCTTCACTTGTCCTAATTGGTGGTGGTGCTAAGTATTCTGTAGTATTCCTACGAAAATGAGTTCTGTTGCGTCTGAATTGATGATTAGGCCGAAGAAACTTACGGTGATTATCAAACCATGAAGTCTTTCGACTACTTGGAAGCCAGAATGCATGTGGGTTCTCTATACAGTAAGGACAAGCTAATTTTTCAAATGTAGTCCAGCTTAACAACATCGAGTAAGTGGAAAATCGTTAGTTATCCACATCAGTGCAACTCTCAAGTTGAATTTTTGCTTTCTCGATACATCATATATATGTCCACCCACATCCCACAATAATTGTATTTCAGCTATCAAAGGTTGGAGGTAAACATCTATATTCTGTTTCAGTTTTTGAGGCCCATGAATAATTAATGATAAGAACATGTATTGCTCTTTCATGCACATTCAAGGTGGAAAATTATATGGAGTGACTATGACTGGCCATGGATATTATTGTCCCAATTGGCCAAAAGGTTGAAGACCATCAGTGCACAACCCCAATATGATATTATGACTTTTATATGCTAATGAATGATGAGTGCGGTTAAAATGCTTCCATACCTCCTAGTCAGATGGATGACAAATAACGTATTCTTATTGTTCATACTCGTCATCTCATATGCTCTCTATTGTCGTTGAAGCGTATAGTCGTTGCAATATTTGGGTCAAAGGAAAATAATACATCTTTTTATATGGAACCTTCTTGTGTTTAGCTAATCCTTTTCTATTCTTAAATCTGGGTTGAGAACATAATTTACACATTGTCAATGCAAAATCATCACCCCAGTATATCATGCAACCATTTTTACAACAATCGATTTTTTCATCAGATAGTCTAACACTACAAGAAAACTACCAAATAGCAATGGAAAAATCCGTAGCTAATTCGTTGCTAATTGACCATTAGCGACGGAAAAATTCACTCTCTATTTTGTTGGTCGCAAAAAAAATAGCGACGGAAATATACCATCCGTCGCTAAAGTTAGCGACAGATGGAAATTCCGTTTCTATATAGCGATGAAATTTCCGTCTCTAATTAGCGACGGTTAGTATTCCGTTGCTAAATAGCAATGGAAAATTTCGTTTCTATTTAGAGACGAAATAAATAGCGACGGAAATTCTGTTTCTATAATTTTTTTGAAAAAAAAAATTAAAAACTAAAATTTTAAAATTTTAGAGAGGCGGAAAATTTTAAAATTTTAAAAATATTTAGCGACGAAATATTTCCGTAGCTATTCCGTAGCTATAAATTTTTTTTGAAAAAAAAAATTTAAAATTTTAAAGAGGCGTCAAATTTAAAATTTTAAAATTTTGCAATATTTAGCGACGGAATATTTTCGTAGCTATTCCGTAGCTATAATTTTTTTTTTTTGAAAAAAAAAATTAAAAACGAAAATTTTAAAATTTTAGAGAGGCGGAAAATTTTAAAATTTTAAAAATATATGAAACTTTTAAAATTTTAGAAATGAAAAAATTTTTATATTTTAGAAAAGAAAAAATTTAAAATTTTAGAAAGGAAAATATTTTTAAATTTTAGAGAGGTGGAAAATTTTATAATTATATAGATATGAAAAATTATAAATTGTAGAGATATGAATTTTTAAATTTTAGATAAGGGAAAATTTTAAAATTTTGAATGGTATAAAATTTTAAAAAGTTGATTTTTTTAATTGTTATATATACATCTTCAATTATACAAGATACCGTAATGTCCACCGCGAGCTTCGACACACCACCATACATTTACGAAATGTCCACCGTTTGTTTCTTAAGAAATTTTAAAAGAGGGGATAAGAAAAATGAGAGATTGATAATGAGAGTTGAGGTAATGAAAAAATTAATGATATATGAAATTGAGTAAGAAAATTTTTGATGATGTATTGGAGTTGAAAGTTAAAAAGATTATGATGTATATATAGAGGAAAAAAATAAGAGAAGCGGGAAGATTTGTAAATTTTGTAGACATTTGAAATTTTCATAGGGCGGGAAATTTTTTGAAATTTGACGAAAATTAGCGACGGAAAATCCGTCTCTATTTTTAAAAAAAAAAATGGCGCCGAAAGGAATAAATTTTGGGGGGATTGAAAATTTTAAAAATTAGCGACGGAATAGAAACGGAACAATTCCATTTCTAATTAACAAAAAAAATAAAAATAAAAATAAAATTTAAAATAGCGACGGAATTGAAATTTCGTTTCTAATTAGAGACGGAATTGAAAATCGGTTTCTAATTAGCGACGAAATTTCAATTCCGTTTCTAAATAGTGACGGAACAATTTCGTTTCTAATTGACAAAAAAATTAAAATAAAAAATAAAATTTAAAATTAGCGACGGAATTGAAATTCCGTTTCTAATTAGAGACATAATTTGAATTCTGTTTCTAATTAGCGACGGATTAGCGACGGAAAAATTCTGTTTCTAGATAAAATTAGCGACGGAATAGTAATCTGTTTCTAATTAGCGACGGATTTCAATTCCGTTTCTAATTAGCGACGGAACAATTCCGTTTCTAATTAACAAAAAAAATAAAAATAAAAATAAAATTTTAAATTAGCGACGGAATTGAAATTCCGTTTCTAATTAGAGACAGAATTTGAATTCCGTTTCTATTAGCGACGGAAAAATTCCGTTTCTAAATAAAATTAGCGACGGAATAGTAATCCGTCTCTAATTAGCGACGGATTTTCATTTCCGTCTCTAATTTATAGATGAATTTTTTTGTCGCTAAATTTCATCCCTAATTTCATTATCCGTTTCAATTTCGTCTCAATTCCGTCGTTAAATTTTGAAATGGAATATTCCATCGCTAAATTCCGTCGCTAAAACTGTAATTTCTTGTAGTGTAAGGCTCTGAACTAACTTTTTGGTACTGTAAAAGTTATACACCATCGTATTATCTTCTGGTAACACTTCTCTAATGAATTGTACCCAATCATCAAAGGCTTTCTCTGACTGATGTTGCTCAGATTTTATATTCAAACATCGAGCTAATGCTGACAACTGCGAATATTTTTCACACCCCGACCACAACTCTGTATCTAAAAAATTCAGTATCTTATAAAACTTCTCTACAAAAGGATTATGAGATTCCTCCAGATTATCTGTCTGAGAACTAGACCCAGCTGCATCAAAAAAATAATGGTCATCATTAACAAAGTTAGGGCCAACAACATCATAACCATTTGGTGATATGAATTTATGGCTTATGTTTCCATCACTGTTGTCATGTTGTATGTGAACTGCTTGACCACATTACATGTAAGAGTTTCCTCATGCCAATCTCATACATAATAATCTGAAACAAATCTATTTTTTTATCATATGTAACTTAACTTCCTCAATTTCTCTAAACTTCCAAAGATGACATACTTTGCAATGACACCATATCTTACTGCCTTGCATATATGCCAACTGATCACTAGCATGTTCAATAATTCTAGTATCCCGTTCACAAAATCCATGTTAAGTGTGCCATCATTATTAAGCCTCGCATACATCCATCCTATATTTGATTTATTTATGTTATATTATAACTAAAATGAAAGAAAATTTTCAATCCACTCTGTTACAAAAATAAACATATCAAATTATAATATATACTTCAAAATAATAAGTTGTTTTAACTCATAATAAAGGTTCATAATTAAACTGATTTTCTTACCTAAATACAACTACACCAAAAAAAAATCCCTAAATATAGAACTTCTTAATTAATTTGACACAAACATAATATACATTTGTTAATTAATATGATAGCAAGAAAAAAAAAACTTACTAAGACTAAAGCAAAAGTGAGCAGAAATCTGGAAATTGAAAAGACAATGAACAATGAGGCAAGGGAAGAAGAAAATTTATTTTTATATTCTGAAAATTAACCGACCAACTTATGCATTCGGTAAATACTGACCGATATTAAATCAGTCGGTAATTTACTGACCAATAATATTATCGGTCTGTAAAACGTTCGTTTTGGCGTCATATCTTGACTCTCAATTGTTATTAGGCTCATAATATTACTTACTGATTTTAAGTTGGTCAGTAATTACTGACAGATGTGTCTTTGGTCAGTAAAGTTGACGTAATATCGACCGATTAGGTCGGTCAGCAAACTTAATTTATTTACCAATCGAAAATACGGTCGGTAAAAACTTGGAGCCATTTGGCACGTCCTTTTCTGACGGAATACCGACAGATTAATCCAATTGTAATTATCGATTGGTAAACGATCGATAGAAGGTCAATAAATTTCTTAATCTTTAAAAGGTCATATTTCATAAGATTTTACCGACATAATATTTTTGGTCGTTAATATCAATCGGTAATCCCACATTTTCTTGTAGTGAAAGAGGAAAGTCTCCCTGCAACAAGCCCCCCATGGGTGTGGCTTTGTGGCGAAAGTCATAGGACTTGGTTGTCAGGTCATGAGTTCGAGTCCGGGGTGCATTTCTTGTAAAATTCTGGGACAGTCGGGGGTTTTACCTTCTTCACTTAAGCCCGGATTGGGTGGTTTAGCGGCATGATTTCCAAAAACAATCTCACTGCAAAAATTATATAAAGCTCAGATTAGTACAAACCATAGAGTTCAAAATTTTAGATAAAAAATGAGTATTCTTAAAGCTTATGAACATCGAGAAGTTCTAGGATTTCTTCTAAACTGTCTTTATGATTTATGTTTTAATTATATTTATGAGTAACTAAACTTTTACAGTTAGGATTGCGATTGTAGCCTAATTATGAACTTATAATTTGTAATTAGTATATTTATTTCATAATTTTTTTTTTATTGATTGAGTATTGTTGTGTCTAGTTTGATGTTAGTTTGCGTTGTATGTTTGATCATCATATTGCTTAAATAGATGTGATGCCAATTGCGATAGACATTATATCAAATTGAGATTTTTAACATTTTACAAAAATACCATGAATGGATAATCATAGATAATCAATATAGAATAGGATTTATGTGGTTATATCCAACAATTCTCATAAGTCTTAATGGATTCTTGCATGTTCATATTCACTAGACATCATAGAGGGTGCATGTTTGAATAATTCTAATGAACGAGACATCATGTGAATTGGCTGAATTAGGATAATTGACCATCATAACAAAGGAATAATTTGGATTAACATACTAGGAGCAGCTATAAAGGATTAGTGACGATGAAATCAAAAGGCCTAATGTTCATCCTCTTTGAATTCAACTTAATCAATTTGTCTTATTTACTTTTATTTACATATTACTTTCAGTTAAACAATTGCCCATTCAACTTTACTTTTCAATACTTGGTTTTATAGTAGTTAGGATTAAATTGCTTTAGAATTTATAATTGTGGGATCGATAATCTGACTTACATTAATCTTTACAATATTGATTCGTACACTTGTGAGCCTTAAAATAGAGGGTATAACACATTACCTTTACGACTTTCGTTAAACTCACATGTCATGTGTTCAAAATATAAAAGATAAAAACATAAAAGGCTTATTATATACTAGAAAGTTAAAATTTCTTTAGATTTGAACCCTAATTTTAAGTTAAAAGACTTCGACTAACCGTATGTACGAACTGTCCGAGGACCGCCGCTGTTTGACTAATGACTTCTCACTCTCTCTTTTATTTCATTAGATTATAATCACTTGCATATTATTTACTTTTCACTAAGGAACTTGATAAGTGCGGTTTATACCCACTTATTCATGCATTCTTAGCTTACTATTTTGTTAAGTTTCATGTCATTTAATATCTATTGTAGTTTATTTTATGTTTTAATTATAGGAAGCATTAGAAGCATGGATTCTGGACTATTATACGGCTTTTGAGAGCTTATGGATGCGACTGAAGTACGTGAGGAAAGAAGAAACAAAATGAACCAAGTCATCTTGAAGTTAAGGCAGGTGTCGCGGCGCCAACCTTCTGGCGCTGCGGCGCCAAGGACGCTCCATACAAACTTCAAGGGGATTTGGCGTCGTGGCGCCAACATTTCGGCACTGCGACGCCGTGTCGAGCATAGAGACATATTAGGGTTTTCGCAAGATGCACAGAACGACTCTGGGTGTTTTCCTATAAATTAAACATCACGTCCAAACCCTAAGGGATGAGGCTAATACACAGCACAAAACACAAAACACTTATTTTTAGAGAGAACCAAGGAGGAGGATTGAAGAGCAATAAGAGGAGACGAAGACGGTGACGTCCGAAGAGGAAGAGATTCAAATCGGGTTTTATCATCTAATTTCTTTCTTCAACTCTAATGATTTCCATTAGATTCATGAAATGTTCTTATTGTTTTTATTTTTAGTCATGAACTAACTCCTTAATTCAAGAGAATGATGTAACTGATGCTTGAACCTTTGTATTATTTGTCAATATTGTTATGAAGTTTTATTAAGTTTATTTATATTCTCTTGTGTTTATTGCTTCTTATTTGCTGGCCACAAATTAAGATGATGAATGTTTAGAATCTATCACTCGAGAGAGAGAGATTTTGAATAGGATCTAGAGAATATAACCTAGGGATTTTATAGAGTTCAGAAGAATCTATAGTTCCTTTGAATTCGTTGACATAAAATCACAAAGCATAATGAGTTGTTAATTACTAGATTTTTATAGAGATATCGAAGTCTGTAATTGATGATCTTTTCACTATTGCTCGGGAGAAGGAGTGAATACTTTATGATTCTTGACTTATAAACAATACAACTGAATAAAGATTAATTGGCATGATAAATACATAAGGGATAGCTAGGTGAAATCATACTCTAAAATCTCTATCGTATTGGTTCCTTCTATCTAAATATTTTTATATCTTATTTATTTAATTAAATTTTTATTATTTATCTTCTAAATAAAGTTAGGATTATCAATTGTAGTACTTAGTGTGAGTGAACACAATCCATGTGGGCTCGACACTCTTAACTCATTTTTTTACTAAAATTTGATACCGTACACTTGCGGTACGATATAAAATATCGCAACAAGTTTTTGACGCCGTTGCTGGGGATTGTTTGTTTAATTCACATTAATACTATTACCAAGTAATCTTAGCTTTAATTTAGATTTTTATATTTTATTTTTATTTTTATTTTTATTTTGTATTTCTTTTTTTTGTTTAGTTTTAATTTGATTATTGATTTTTTTCGGTGCTTCAGTGAATGCGAAGATCCACAAGTCTCGACTCGCTCCTGTTTGATCCTGAAATAGAAAGAACAGCGATGAGACTAAGGAAAGAAAGGAAAATTGAAAAGGAAGCAATAACGGCTGCAAACAGAGAGAACAACCCACGCTAGGTGGCAATCAGAGATCACTTCAAGCCGGTCATAGATGATACTTATTCTGGGATTGCCCGTCAACCAATCAACGCCAATAATTTTGAGCTAAAACCTTGTTGATCAAAATGGTACAAAGGAATCAGTTTGGGGGTTCAGTTGTAGAGGATCCCAACATGCACTTAAGGATGTTTCTGGAGATCGCAGACACCATAAAGATGAATAGTGTGACTAAAGAGGCTATCAGACTACGCTTGTTCTCATTCTCTTTAAGGGATAAAGCGTGAGATTGGCTTCAATCAATACAGATGGGGAGTATCATGACATGACAGGATATGGCCACGAAATTTCTTGAGAGGTTTTTTCCACCAGCTAAATCAGCTCAACTGAGGGCATAAATTAGTGTATTTAAGCAGCTGGAGACTGAGACTCTGTATGAAGCATGAGAGCGCTTTAAGGATCTACTCTGAAGATGCCCACAACACGATTATGCAGACTGGGTCCAGATTCAGTTGTTCTATAATGGGCTGAATGGTTCGAATAAGACTGTGGTTGATGCAGCAGCTGGAGGAGCTCTATTCAAGAAATCAGCTGAGGACGCCTACAATCTGTTAGAAGAAATGGCCATTAACCACTTTCAATGGCCAAGTGAACGCACTACGGTGACCAAAGTGGCTGGAATATATGAAGTGGACCCTCTCGTGGCACTTACAGCTCAGATTTCAATCCTATCAACTCAAGTAGCAGCTCTAACAAATCCACAAGTACAACCATCTATTGAATCTGCGGCGGCTGCAAATATGCGATTATTGGAAGGAGACCCGAGATTTGAGCGAGTCCAATATGTGAAAAATTGGAACTTCAACAGCTATAGAGGTAATCCTGTGCCTAACCGTTATCATCCAAAAATGTCGTATGCTAATACAAAGAATGCCTTGCAACCTTTATCTGGCTTCGACTATCAAAGAGCTGAGCAGAAATATTCCTTAGAAGTTTTTATGAGCACGTTTGTTGCTAATACTGTAGCGAGGTTTGAGAAGAATGAGTAAAGACTGAACAATATTGAGACACACATTGAAAATATCGGGGCAATAATGAAGTCTTTAGAAACATAGATTGGGCAGATTGCGTCCTCCATGACCAAGCAACAGTAAGGGGTATTTGGATAAATTGCCACAGCCCGTCAAGCTATCTTTTTCATGTCAAAGCAATCAATGGATACAAAAGATTAAGCTACCATGAACATTTGGGTGGTTGCGTCTGGCTGAAGACGTTAAACTTAGCGCTAAGGGGGAGGCAACTCTTGCATTTGTTTTATTATTATTTTCTCTATTATTATTTTTTATTTTTATTGTGTGCTATTTATTTATTTATTCATTACATGTTATTTACAGAGGTAGCACGAAACACAAAAAGCCCGCGCAACCAAATTCTGACCAACAGAAGCCTGATCAACTCCATGCACGGTAGTGTTGTTCCTTAATTTTGTTTCTTTATGTTTATCTTACATTGAGGACAATGCAAGTTTTAAGTTTGGGGATGTGTGCATATAGTGATATAGTTCCTGTTTAAAAAAAATTATTATTATTGTTTTTTTTTAATGTCTTTGATAGTGAAACATAAGTCTAATGATGAATTTGTTTGCTTTAGATGAAATGTTAGAAACGATAAGTCCTAATTGATTTTTATTTGATGTCTTGAGTAGGTGATATAGGTTAGACTCGTAAGCACTTAACAATAAATTTTTAGCAGTAAGAACCTAAGTAGTTGGCAAAGTGACTAGTTGAAGAAATTATTTGCCGATGAATGACTTTTTGCTTAGATATTTATCTCAATATGATAGTATTATGATGTATGGTATGATAAGAAAAAGAAACCACCTATAACCGATAAGCGTGAAGCTACCCATGGGTGAATGTTAGGACCATCATGAGGAGAAATGCTACCTTTAAGGGTAGGTGTGTTGAAAAAAAAAATGAAAAAATGAAAAAAAAATAATAAGAAAATAAAATTGTACCATACTGAGCACAGAATAAGCAATTACAGAGTTAGTTTAAAATATCTAGGTTGGTTTGACCCATCGGATCTCAATTTTTGAGACGAAATCATTGAGTTGGCTTACTTAGGAGTCGAGTTATGAATGAAACTTTACACACACACATGTGAGTCTAGCTTAGATTATTTATTCAAAAAAAAAACTTGGATTTGAGTTGCATTACGTACTGTGAAGGTTCTCTGATTTCATTGATAAGCATTCTTTGAGGACAATAATATGCATAACTATCATGACTATTTTCCTAGTTGTTTTTATAATCTTTTTGCATGATTGCATGTCTGTGAATGACGTGTGTGGGTATCGTCGCTGTAAGCCCTCACGAGACTATAACTCGTCCACTAGGACCGCCTAGGGTTTTAAAGGCTTGTTGCATACGCTAAATGCAATCGTGATCCCTACGAAAGTGGCCTAGTTAATTTAGTTACTTTTATTTGTTTATTTGTATTTAGTTTTTATTTTGTCTTTTGCTCGGGACTAGCAAAATCTTAAGTTTGAGGGTGTTTGATAAGTGCGGTTTATACCCACTTATTCATTCTTTCTTAGATTACTATTTTGTTAAGTTTCGTGTCATTTAATGTATTTTATAGTTTATTTTATGTTTTAATTGTAGGAAGCATTGGAAGCATAGATTCTGGACTATTATACGGGTTTTGAGAGCCTATGGATGCGACTAAAGTACGCTAGGAAAGCAGAAACGAAAGGAACCAAGTCATCATGAAGTTAAGGCTGGCGTCGCGACGCCAACCTTCTGGCGCTGTGGCGCCAAGGACGTTCCATACAAAATTTCAAGGGATTTGTCACTGCAGCGAGCATAGAGACACATTAGGGTTTCCGCAAGATGCTCATAACAACTCCAGGTATTTTCCTATAAATTAAACATAACGTCCAAACCCTAAGGGATGAGGCTAATACACAGCACAAAACACAAAACACTTATTTTTATAGAGATCCAAAAAGGATGATTTAAGAGCGACAAAAGGAGACGAAGATAGTGACGTTCGAAGAGCAAGGGATTCAAATCGGGTTTTATCATCTAGTTTCTTTCTTCAACTCTAATGATTTCGATTAGATTCATGACATGTTCTTATTGTTTTTATCTTTAGTCATGAACTAACTCCTTAATTATGAAGAATGATGTAACTGATGCTTGAACCTTTATATTGTTTGTCAATATTGTTATGAAATTCTATTAAGTTTATTTATATTCTCTTGTGTTTACTGCTTCTTGTTTGCTGGCAAAAAATTAAGATGATGAATGTTTAGAATCTATCGCTCGGGAGAGATGGATTTTGAATAGGATCTAGAGAATATAACCTAGGGATTTTATAAAGTTCGGGAGAATCTATAGTTCATTTGAAGTCGCTAACACATAATCACAAAGCGTAATGAGTTGTTAATTACTATATTTTTATAGGGATATCGAAGTCTGTAATTGATGATCTTTTCACTATTGCTCGGGAGAGGGAGTGAATACTTTAGGATTCTTGACTTATAAACAATACAACTGAACAAAGATTAATTGGCATGACAAATACATATGGGATAGCTAGGTGAAATCAGACTTTAGAATCTCTATCGTATTGGTTAGGGGTGGGTGCGGTTCGATTTGGTTAGATTTTTACTAAAAACCGAATCAAACCATATTTTCATGTTTGAATTTTTTACCTCTCAAACCAAACCATTAAATAACGGTTTGGTTCGGATTGAAATTTTTTTAGACCAGCGGTTTACGGATTGGTTCGGTTCGGTTTACGGATTATTATATTTAAAATAAATTTTCATCCACTTAAGTGAAGGATAAAAAAACTATTCTATCCAACAAATAGTATGAAGTACTAGGGTGTAAGCTGTGACTCCAGGGAACACATGCACTCCATTAAGGTTTGAAAAATGAGGCACAATTAATTCTTGTATTTTTTAAAAATTGCTACCATAATTCTAATTAAGAGACAAATCCAACATCTTACTTTCAAGAATAATGATGCTACCATAAAATAAAAAATTTAAGAATAAAAGTATTAACAAATAAATTGAAGAATAAAAGTATTAACAAATAAATATATTAACAAAAAATTTAAGAATAAAAGTATCAACATACTAATAAAAAGAAAACATAAAATAAAATTAAAAGAAAAATATAATTTTTTTTATAAAAATATATAATTTTTTTAATTATAACGGTTCGGTTCGGTTTAACAGGTGCGGTTTGGATTAGCTCCTGAACCGAACCGTAAACCGTTTGGGGTGGGCCAATCCGAACCGCAAACTGAACCGTTAGAAAAAAACCGTAAATTCGATCCGGTTTGGTTCGGTTTGCGGTTTGGTTCGGTTCGGTCAGTTTTTTTTCCCACCCCAAGTATTGGTTCCTCATATCTAAATCTTTTTATATCTTATTTATTTAATTAAATTTTTATTATTTATCTTCTAAATAAAGTTAGGATTATCAATTGTAGTACTTAGTGTGAGTGAACACAATCCTTGTGGGTTCGACACTCTTAACTCATTTTTTTTTCCTAAAACTTGACACCGTACATTTGCCATACGATATAAAATATCGCAATAGTACTTTTTTAGTTATCTACTAGATGAGTATCCATATGTAACATCCCAAATTCGGAAAATGTTACCGGTATGGAATAGGCCATACTATCCCCCTAAGCCTCAAATTATCTAACTGTTCAATACAGTCAAACTCATCTCAAACATAAGTTCATACATAGGTCCAATGCCCAACACAATACTCATAGAAATGCATCTCAAGTTTCCATACAATGAACTTAAATGTACTTTTCATTACAAATCTGATGATCGACACACTCAAAGACTGAAACTATCCAATGTATGTTATGTAACATTTACTTGACATTGATTATGCTGACTTCTGGACTCAATCTGGTGGACTCAACACCCAAGTGACTGCCAACAGTATCCGTCCTCTCGAGCTTATCCTCTGGGAGATCTTCCAAAACAAAAACACTGGGAGTGATGGGGGTTAGGTCGTTTGAACGACCTAGTGAGTGAACAGTTCAAAACGAAAATGAAATATTTTATAAAAATCCATGGTTCTAAAACCAAAATCATTTCAAGAAATAGTCACTTCTGCTCTGAAATATTTTATTGGATTTCTCTAAATCGTGAGTTCTCTTGAGAATTCCTTTAATAAATAAATCTCTTTAAAGAATCATGTCTCAAAAGTCTGTCTCTGAATCCATAAGATATAAGTCAGGATTTTCTTTTCAAAACCATTGAAAAAATCATTCACAAAACATATGTAAACTCCTCTGTAAGAATATCATCGGTCATCATGTATAATAATCTCGTGGTCTTGGGGCGTTGTACGCACAGTCCCCCAAGCCACTAAACCAGTAAACAGTGGTGTTATCAGTTCCACCAACTTGTCTCTGAAATCCGAGTCTATGGGCGTTGTACTCACGGTCCCCCTAGCCCATACCCAGGATCTAGAGGCAGCTGTCATCTCTAGTCCTGTATCCCGTTGACCGGTGCGAAATCACACTCATATAACGCAAGCGCACGTATCGTTCAAGTAGTATAAAAAGTATCGATCCCACGAGGACTTAATACCTAGGCTATTAATTTGTATGAGGCCAAATGATTACAAGTATCTAACAGGTTGATTGTTTGATTTGGTGGTGACTTTAAACTTAAAAACAAGTAAATAAAATGGTGCGAAAGTTGGCTAAGGAAAATTCAATATTAAGAAACTATCCAGGGTTGTGATTTCTTCCAATATCTTTTTAAAAGATGAAGTGGTTATTTCATGTTTGTGTAATATATTGGTTTACTAACCTGGAACAAGAAATTCTGTAAAAGCCTCTGTCGATGGTCAGATGCAAATACCCAGTGTAATCCGATTAAATCATATGTCTATGTCAATTAAATTATCTGAATTCATTAAGATTAAGTTCTAATTGTGGTTACCCCAGCCCGACAGGTATATGTCTATCCTGTAAGGAAATCTATTAAAGGGTTATATATCCTCAAGAAAGATCGTGGGCTATTAAGTCTAAGGCTAAAACCTAAAATTCCTTTGTCAAGTTTATTTTAAGTTTACCAAATCAATCTTATTAATGGCCAGTTAACAAGAATCATTAAACTTAAGACTTAATAAGTAAACATTTATATTACCCAAACTATAAAACAACCATTTATTAACCGATGATATTGAAATTCATCACAACCCCATATAACTAACTTAGTTACGACACATAACTAGGGCTAGTAACAACTTAAAAATAAAAGACATAAAGTAAAATGCTGGAAAATAAATAAAGAAAAATACAATAAAAGAAAATGCTAGAGCTATAGGATCTACTTTTATCACTATTATTTTAGATATCTCCTTTAATATAAATTATTAACTTGTGTGATATTACCAACCAACCATATATGTGGTAACCTGATTAAGTTAAATTAAGTCCGACCGATCATAAAGGTGAAGGGGTTTTAAAGGGGAATATCGGTAACGCAGCGGAAACGCGGAAAATCAAAATATTCCGATTTCAAAATTTTTCTTGGATCAATTAAATAAAATTATTTATTTAATTAAGAAATTGTCAAATTCTGAAAAATTACACAAGAGATCAAAATTTCTTGGTAATTACCGAATTACCCCATAACTTTGTAAATTGATCATTTTAGTCTATAAATTGTCAAATACAATTTTGGATGATTCTAAATCACTTCTAAAATGATTTCCAACATATCCAATACATCAAAATCAGATTTTCAACAAATCCCAAACTTTTCTGAAATTGCCGAGAGCACCCCACATTTTCGGTTTATTGTAATTTGGTCCTTTTGTGTTCTAAACATGCCAAGATCAAGTCGAATCAACCCAAAATTTTACATGCATCATATACACTCCATAATACATCACATATATGAAAAGCCCCAAATTTGGAGAGGGTTATGAACCCTAATTTTTCAATTTCATCAAATTGAGCAATTTTACCAAATCTTTAAAATCCAACACTTTAATCCATTCAATACTTCACTAAACAAGCCTCACCACTTTGAAATAACTCTATAACAATTCTAGGTCACCAAGGAGTGGCTAAAAAACTCTATAATGGAAACTTGATTCTCCAAAAATCAAAAGTAAGTCTTTGAAACCATTTCAAGGTTACTTACATGCATCAATCTTTCATTCAAGTTCACAACCATATAAACACAAACTATAAGAGTAGAGATAGCATCAAAGCATCACAAAATGAAGCTAAGCATGTTAGAAATATATTTCATATTTCTGATATCTACATTAACTATATCATCACTATGTTATACCATCTTCCTCATTATCTTCTGTATCATTCATTATTATGTCCATATTCCATCTCTTAGCTTCAAACTATGCTGCTAAGATTATTGGTAATTCACTCTTAGGGACTACAACATATATATCTCTATTGTATTTTCCTGTTATAAATTACACTATACCATTTAGTCTTTTTACTTGAAATGATACTCTGGTTAACTCTTGAGTATCCCAAACCCCATGGATCTATTCTTCCAACTTTATATAAATTCCTACTAGCACTGATCTAATTCATAACCCTTTTTTGGGAAGGAAGAAAACTTACGAGAAAGAAATGAACCTTACGTAGGTCTACTCGACATTATACTCTTTCTCAGGCTTGCTATATTTCTCTTACTCCTTTAAGTTCTGGCATTTTTCCTTATTATCTCATCATGTATCACTACCTCTTACTATCTATGGTCGTTTTAAACATCAATAGATCACCTTTTCACTTATATCATAGATTTCTCTTCCCATTCCTTTGAGTGAATATTATCAAAACTTACTATCTGGTCTCATAACTTGCATGTACTTCTGGTAATAGATAAGAATAATTATAGAATAATTCTCAACTTGGATATAGAGTATAGTTACTTTCATAAGGAAAATAAAAATTTGAATAGCTTGGGAAAGCTTACTAACTTATCTATAGAGTTGAAGACGTACTCGAGGATCAGATACTAGAGAGGTAGTGCCTCGCATACGGGCATCCCGGACATACCACGTATATAAAACTCTAACACTCTACCCACTGCAGTCACTGGCTCCCTAGACCATGCTTTGATACCATCTTTGTAACATCCCCAATCCGGAAAATGTTACCGGTAGGGAATATGCCATACTATCCCCCTAAGCCTCAAATTATCTAACTGTTCAATACAGTCAAACTCATCCCAAACATAAGTTCATACATAGGGTCCAATGCCCAACACAATACTCATAGAAATGCATCTCAAGTTTCCATATAGTGAAATTAAAAGTACTTTTCATTACAAATCTAATGATTGACACACTCAAAGAATGAAACTATGCAATGTATATCATGCAACATTTACTTGACATTGATTATGTTGACTTCTGGACTCAATCTGGTGGACTCAACACCCAAGTGACTGCCAACAGTATCCATTCTCTCGAGCTTATTCTCTGGGAGATCCTGCAAAACAAAAACACTGGGAGTGGGGGGGTTAGGTCGTTTGAACGACCTAGTGAGTGGACAGTTCAATACAAAACTAAAATATTTTATAAAAATCCATGGTTCTAAAAGCAAAATCATTTCAAGAAATAGTCTCTTCTACTCTGAAATATTTTATGGGATTTCTCTAAATCGTGAGTTCTCTTGAGAATTCCTTTAATAAATAAATCTCTTTAAAGATCCATGTCTCAAAGTTTGTCTCTGAATCAATAAGATATAAGTCAAGATTTTCTTATCAAAACCTTTGAAAAAATCATTCGCAAAACATATGTAAAATCATCTGTAAGAATATCATCGGTCATCATGTACAATAATCTCGCGGTCTTGGGGCATTGTACGCACAGTCCCCTAAGCCATTAAACCAGTAAACAGTGGTGCTATCGGTGCCACCAACCTGTCTCTAAAATTCGGGTCAATGGGCGTTGTACTCACAGTCCCCATAGCCCAATACCCAGGATCTAGAGGCATCTGTCATCTATAGTCCTGTATCCCGTGTGCACACGTCTATTTCTGGTATCAATATCGATACCCATCAATACCATGCACTACAAGAAATTAATTTTTTAGCGACGGAATATTTCGTTACGGAATTGAGACGAAATTGAAACGGATAATGAAATTAGGGATGGAATTTAGCGACAAAAAAAGTTTCATCTCTAAATTAGAGACAGAAACAAACTTCTGTCGCTAATTAGAAACAGATTATTATTCCGTCGCTAATTTCATCTAGAAACAGAATTTTTCTGTCGCTATTCCGTCGCTAATTAGAAACGGAATTAATATTCCGTCACTAAATAGAAACAGAATCTTTATTCCGTCGCTAATTTTAATTTTTCAATTTTATTTTAATTTAATTTCTAATTTCCAAAACTATTGGTAATTAGAAACGGAATTTTTCCGTCGCTAATTAGAAACGAAATTAAAAATCGGTCGCTAAATAGACACATAATTTTTATCCCATTGCTACTTTTAAATTTTCATTTTTATTTTTTATTTTAATTGTTAATTAGAAACGAAATTTTTCTGTCGCTAATTAGAAACAGAATGAAACTTTCGTCGCTAATTTTAAATTTTAAATTTTATTTTAATTTAATTTCTAATTTCCAAAACTATTGGTAATTAGAAACGAAATTTTTCCTTCACTAATTAGAAACAGAAGTAAAATTACATCGCTAATTAGAAACAGAATCTTTATTCCGTCTCTAATTTTAAATTTTCATTTTCATTTTTATTTTAATTGGTAATTAGAAACGGAATTTTTTTCGTCGCTAATTAGAAATGAAATTAAAATTTCGTAGCTAATTTTAAAATTTTCAATCCCCCAAAAAATTTAATCATTTCGGTGACATTTTTTTAAAAAAAAATAGAGACGGATTTTCCGTTGCTAATTAGAAACGGAATTAAAATTTCGTCGCTAATTAGAAATAGAATTAAAATTTCGTAACTAATTTTAAAATTTTCAATCCCCCAAAAAATTTAATCATTTCGGCGCCATTTTTTTTTTAAAAAAAAAAGTAGAGACGAATTTTCTGTCGCTAATTAGAAACAGAATTACAATTTCGTCGCTAATTAGAAACAGAATTAAAATTCCGTAGCTAATTTATAAAATTTTCAATCCCTCCAATATTTTCAAAAATTTCCCGCCTTACGAAAATTTCAAATGTCTATAAAATTTACAAATCTTCCCGCTTCTCTTATCTTCTCCTCTATTTATACACAACAATCTTTTTAAATCTCATCTCCAATACATCATCTAAAATTTTCCTACTCAATTCCATATACCATCAAATTTTTACTTTCCTACTCAATTCCATATACCATCAATTTTTTCATACATCAACTCTCATTATTAATCTCTCATTTTTCTTATCTCCACTTTTAAAATTTCCTATGAAACAAACACTAATATATATATTTTTTTGGTTTAAAGTTGCGTAAATGGATGGTGGTGTGTCGAAGCTTGCGGTGGACATTACAGTGTCTTGTGGAATTGAAGATTTCTATATAACATTAAAAAAGTCAATTTTTAAAAATTTTCTACCATTCAAAATTTTAAAATTTTCCCTTATCTAAAATTTACTCTCTCTACAATTTATAAATTTCTCACATCTATATAATTATAAAATTCACACCTCTCTAAAATTTTAAAATTTTTTCCTTTCTAAAATTTTAAAAGTTTCATGCATTTTTAAAATTTTTAAATTTTCCGCCTCTCTAAAATTTTAAAATTTTCATTTTTATTTTTTATTTTAAATATATAGCTATGGAATAGCTACGGAAATTCCGTCTCTAATTAGCAACGAAATCTTTATTCAGTCACTAAATAGTGACAAAAAATTTTGTTTCTATTTAGAGACGGAAATACTTCCGTCGCTAAATAGAATTGAAATTTAGCGACGTAAATTATTTCGTCCTTAAATAGAGACATAATTTTTCGTCACTATATAGAGACAGAATAAAATTTCGTCGCTAATTTTAGCGACAGATGAAATATTTTTGTCGCTATTTTTTTTTTTTGCGACCAACAAAATAGAGACGGAATTTTTCCGTCGCTAGTGGTCAGTCAGCTACGGATTAGCTACTGATTTTTTCGTCGCTATTTGACAGTATTCTTGTAGTGATGTTCGACAATTCCATATCCGTCAATTTCATATATGAATCAAGTTACATCTGCGGTGGGTTTTTCCCCATGCCTCCAAAATCATACCTTTGAAATCATTTTCATCATCAAAATATTAATCTGAAACAAAACTTTATCAAAAGCTTAAATCATAATTTTCAACTCACTTGAAATCATCATTTTCAAGTATAAATTAATCAAATCAATATCGACAAAATCATAATATGAAAACATTATTAAATTTCTGAAATAAATACTCCTAGTGAAAAGAAAAATATCCACTCACAGTGATATGGTAATTCAGATGTGGTATGCGATGTAGGTGACTTCCGAGTGTTCTGACGTCGATTTAAAGTGAAAACAACGTTAGTTATCTTTCTTTATAACTCAGAATATTTCCATATCACATGAAAGAATATGCAATGCATGGATACTTAATCTACTGGAGTGTTGGAGACATCTATGGTATCTATGAATTTAACGGCCTTAGATGTTGAGTTGTACAAATACGGTAGTGGAAACTTATATTTCACTAATCGCTAGAAAATTCACTGCTTGATGTCTACTTTTGAAAATTCACTGTGATTAATCGAAGATGAATCTGAAGCTGAATTTTATTGGAATGGTCCATAATGTATCAAATTTATGTAGGTTTTTACGGTTCTTAATTCCGATATCAGAAACTCAAATTATGGACTGAAGTTCTGGGGCTGTGCAACCGGAAAAACTGGACACAAGGGCAGCAAATTGCCCGACTTCAAAAATTCGGTCTGGTCTCATCTTAAGTCCAAAAATTCTAAATTTTGGATATGTTACTCATCTTTATGTATAGTTTACCCAGAAATTTATGTTTCATCAATCAGACACCACAAACTTGACTTATATGTAAATATTCACAACTTGTCCAGAATGTGACTTCATTTACGTCCAAAATACGAAGACTGTGCAAATCCCGCCACTACTAGTGCACCATTCGGAAATAAATCCCAAAATCAATCAAGGCAGCCCATGCACGTCCAACACCCATTACAATATTACTTTAGACATAATAAAGCCTTCACAGAAAGTCTCATGCATGGACCAAACTTCAGAACCCAAGGAATCTTCCAAGTCCACCAAAGTGGCCCAAATACACCAATTTGACCAAGCCAAGCAATCAACCACAACTTCAAGTTAACTTGGCCCAACAAACATAGCTCATTTTGGATCACATCACTGCCTAACATACCAATTTCATCCCTCTATTAACTTTATTTAATTTGATCATCAATACCAGATTTTCCAGCTCAATAAACACGTATTATCATACATAAAAATTATTTAATTTCTTAATCTTATTAAGGTCGTCATTTTATCGAACACTAGGTGTGTATTGTGGATATACATTATATTTAATACAAACTATTTTTATCCTTCCTTTTCGGCACTACAAATACACTTCAACATGTATCAAGCTGTAACATCCCCAATTCGGGAGATGTTACCGGCAGGAAATAAGCCGTACTATCCCCTAAGCCTCATATCAATCTGACTGATCAATGATGTCATACTCATTTCAAACAAAGTTTATGCAAATGATTCAATGCTTAACTTATACTCATAGAAATACATCTCAGGTTCCATACAATGAACTTAAATGTACATTACATTACAAATCTGATGTTATTCTCACACTCAATGACTGAAACTATGCAATTAGGAGTGTGCATCGGTCGGTTCGGTCGGTTAATCCTTGATTTTTTAACCGTAACCGAAATTTTCGGTTAAATAAAAGTGTGACCGATTTAACCAATTTATGACACATAACCATTAACCAATTAACCAATATATTTCGGTCGGTTATGGTTAATTCGGTTATTAACCAATCCAATAAATATAAATTCATCAACTTTCAATCAAGCAATTTAACACAATTTATAAATATAAATTCATATCCATCAAAAAGACAGAAAATCATAAGATAATTTAACACAAATATAAATTCATCAATTCATCAAGTATTTGAGAAGACAATCGAGAAAGTCAGAAGACAACTCAAAATTACATTACAAAATCCATCAAAAATACAAACATATTAGGTGTTCAACAACTAATAAATAAAAAATTTTCATTAATCATCTTCAAAATCAGCAACTCAGGACCTTAAGAAATTTCATTTGCTTCAACTTGATTCATTTTCACGAGCAGTCCTCCAATCTGAAACAGAGAAGGATAACAAATGATGATAAGAATATAATCGCAATCATGAAGTGGTTAGAAAAAAAGTGCGATGGGTCCATACCAAAGTATCAATCATGGCTTTGTTTACAATATAGCTAAGCGTGGATACAATATCTTTAACCCAAAACAAAAGTACATTTACCATATTGACGATTCTTTATCAGATTAACGTTTAAATGACTCTATTATGCCAACACACAACTGAATCATGATAATAAAATAAACCAAACCCAGTCAAAATATCAAACAACAAAGAGGAAGCTTATAAAGAATACTGTAAACAAAATCAAAAGTTTTTAGATCTACCGAAACCAAAAAATACATTAAAATTTTCTGGGAAAATATTAGCAAAAGCAACAAATTATGGCCAAGATTCTTAATCTGGGAAAATATTAGTAACAAGTATTAGAAAGGGTGAAAAGCGTAAGACCATTGTACAAAAGAACCAAATAAATTCAAACAATCAGTTTGCTTTTTCCTTTCTTTTAACTAACAAATCTACATAGCTTAAGACAAGATCGCTCATATGGTGGCAATTCTTAAGGGATCCAATCATAAAACAAATGTAAAGACTTGGGGAAATCAAAAGATCAGATAAAACAAATGAACTAGAGATACATACAGTCTGTATTGGTTCAGCAAGCACCTCCCAAGCGTTGTTCAAGTCGTCACTCAAGCGAGTTTCATTTACCTAAACAAAAAACAATTCAATCAGAAGATTTGATTAAGAAGTTTTCCCAATATAACAGCAGCATAAGCTTTGGTCCTCACCTAATCACGCCTGCAAAGGTTTTGGTGGTTTGGGGATTTTAGAATTTTGTTATTGTAAGTGGCGGCTGGAGTTAGTAATTTTGTTTGGGTTTTGAAGTATTAGTTTTGGTTTAGGGTTTTGAAGTATATATATATATATGATTTAATTTCGGTTAATCGGGGTTGGTTCAATTATACGAATCTCATAACCGTAACCGAACCGAATAACCAAAAAAATTAAAAAATTTAACCGCAATAACCGAGATTTAACCGATTTAACCGAACCGTAATAAAAAAATAGGTCGAAACGGTTCGGTTAATCGGTTTAAAACCGATTAATGCACACCCCTATATGCAATATATGTCATGCAATATTTACTTGACCTTGACTATGCTGACTTCTAGACTCAATCTGGTGGACTCAACACCCAGGTGACTGCCAACAGTATCCGCCTTCTCGAGCTTGTCCTCTGGGAGATCCTGCAAAACAAAAACACTGGGAGTGGGGGGGTTAGGTCGTTTGAACGACCTAGTGAGTGAATAGTTCAAAACATAATTGAAATAATTTATAAAATTTCATGGTTCTAAAACCAAAATCATATCAAGAAATATCTGCTCTGAAACATTTAATGGGATTCCTTTAAAACGTGAGTTCTCTTGAGAACTCCTTTAATAAACAATTCTCTTCAATCATGTCTCAAAAGTTTGTCTCTGAATCCATAAAATATAAGTCAGGATTTTCTTTTCAAAACCTTTGTGAAAATCATTCATAAACATATGTAAAATGATCTGTAAGAATATCATCGGTCATCATGTACAATAATCATGTGGTCTTGGGGCGTTGTACGCAGAGTCCCCCAAGCCACTAAACCAGTAAACAGTGGTGCTATCAGTGCCACCAACCTGTCTCTGAAATCCGGGTCTAGAGGCGTTGTACTCACAGTCCCTCTAGCCCAATACCCAGGATCTAGAGGCATCTGTCATCTCTAGTCTTGTATCCCGTGTGCACACGTCTATACCCGGTATCAATACCGATACCCATCAATATCATGTCCGTCAATTCCATATCCGTCAATTTCATATCTGTATCAAGTTACATCTGAGGTGGGTTTTTCCCCCATGCCTCCAAAATCATAAATCCATATCTTTGAAAATAATTTCATCATCAAAGCATTTATCTGAAATCAAGCTTTATCAAAAGCTTAAATCATATATCATATTCACATGAAATCATCATTTTAAGTAAAACCAATGAATCAATAATCTGCAAAATCATATCAGAAATCACAATTAAAAACTTTAAAATAAATACTCCCAGATAAGATAAAAGTATCAACTCATAGTGCTATAATAAATCAGGGATGGTACACATCATGTGTGACCTTTGAGTGTTCTGAAGTCGATCTAAAGTCAAAACAATATTAGTTTTCGTTTTTTTTATAACTCAGAATATTTTCATCACATGAAAGAATATATAAAATACATGGACACTTAATATATTGGAGTGTTAGATATATCTATGGAACCTATGAATTTTACAGGCTTAGATTTGGAGTTGTGCAAACCATGTAGCAAGAACTTATATTTACCAATCGCTACAAAATTCATTGTTTGATGTCTAACTTTAAAAATTCATTGTGATTAATTGGAGATGAATCTAAAGCTGAAAATTTACTGGAATGGTCCATAATGTAACTAATTTATGTAGGTTTTAACGGTTCTCAATTCCGATACCAGAAATGCAAGTTATAGTCTGAAGTTCAAGGGCTGTGCAACCAGAAAAACTGGCACAGGGGCTGCAGATTGCCTGACTTCAAAAATTCATTCCGGTCTCATCTTAAGTCCAAAAATTCTAAATTTTGGATATGTTACTCCTTTATGTATCTAGTTTATCTAGAAATTTATACTTAATCATTTGGGCATCAAAAACTCCAGATACGACCGAATTATTATAACCTATTCAGAATATGACTTCATTAAACTTACTGCCCAACATGCCAATTTCATAATTTAATATGAGCTTGTAATTTCATCAAACACTTGGTGTGTCAAGTGCACAAACTTCACCATTTATAAAACACAACACAACATCAACCAACCTTACCATCCTCACACAAGCATTTTTTTTAACACTTCAACATTAGAACAAAAGAAACAAATTCAACTCTCAATCAATTTCCAACATAACACATGTTACCATCACCCAAGCACAATCCATTAATCCTCAAATCATCAAATTAAAACATTAAACTCCATGGATTCCAATGTAATCCATGTCTAGGGTTTTCTTAATTTGGGAATTTTTCAAATTATTAACTTTCAAGCATAATAGTCATGTAAACAACCTCAAGCACATCCAATCAACACTCCACAATCATCAAATCATCAAAACCCATTCTATCAAGGATTTGGGTTAAGCTTAACTCACCTTGATTTCATTTATTTCTTCACTAGCTAGATTATCCAAGCTTCCTCTTCTCATTTCCAAGCTTGCATGTGATGATTGAAGCTTGGATTACATGATTTTGGTTGAAGAAATAAATAGGATTTCTGAATTTCCTCCTCTCTCTCACGTTCCTTCCTCTCAAAAATGTGAAGGGTGGAAGGGTCACGTTCCCTTTATATACTAGGGGCAGATGGTAAAATAAATAAATGGTGAAAATGTTGAAAACTTTAGGATTTTCCCAAATCAGTCCTTAGACACTGTTCGTCCGAATCTGATTTACATTTTCAGTCTATTTAAAATTCGAATTTGAAGAAATGAACAACGTGAAAATTGTAGGTCTTGGTCTTAGCTTTCCAACGATATAAAATTCATAAAAATTGGAAATGGTATGAGAAAGCCACGGTAAGAATACTAAAGACTGTCCGTGTTAAACCTAAAAATAACTTTTTTAACGGTACTACAAGGAATTTGTCGAATAAGTTTAAAGTAATTTCATGAGCCTAATATCCACTTTCATATGATCAAATAATAAGTATTATTCCATTCCTAACTTAGTATTCATCGGGTTACGGAGGTGTTACACAAGCCTTCATCAAACAACCAAAACAGCCTTTATCTTACTTCACAAATCAACAAGCAACATCAACACCAACCTTACCACCTTTACACAAGTATTTTGTAATACTTCAACATTAGAACAAAAAAAAACAAATTCAACTCTCAATCAATTTCCAACAAAACACATGTTATCATCACCAAAGTACAATCTATTAATCCTCAAATCATCAAATTACAACATTAAACTCCATGAATTCCAATGTAATCTATGTCTAGGGTTTTCTTAATTTGGGGGTTTCTTAAATTATTAACTTCCCAACACAATAATTAGCTAAACCTCATCAACCTCAAGTCAATAACACCCATCAATTACCAAATCACCAAAACATTATCAATTCAAGTTTGGACCAAACATTTCCTTACCTTGAATTCATTTCTCTCTTCACTAGCATAATCCCCAATGCTTCCACTTCCTTCTTCTAAGCTTGCATGTGTGATTGAGTCTTTGAATCAACCCAAATTTGGTGGACAAGATGAAGGAAAATTCTGCATCTTCTAATCATCTCATCTCTCACTCTTTTCTTCTCTAAAAAATGAGGGATGAAAGAGTGATGCTCTATTTATATACTAGGGGTTTTGTAAAGGTTAAATAATGAAAAATATTTGAAACTTTAAGAATTCTCCAGTTTGGTCCGTACAGTTTATCCGAATCTGATTTCTATTTTCGTTCTGTTTCTCCTTCGAATTTGAAGAAATATCCAAAGTGAAAGTTGTATATCTCAGTCTTAGCTTTCCAACGATATAAAATTCATAAAAATCGGATATGAATGAGAAAGTTATGGTCCGAATACTAAAGGTTGTCCATGTTGAAATTTTAAAATAAATTTCTTAACGGTACTATAAGGAATTTATCGAATAAGATTAAAGTAATTTCATTAGCCTAACACACAGTTTCACACACTTTCATATGATCAAGTAATCGGTATTATTCCATTCATAACTTAGTATTCATCGGGTTACCGGGGTGTTACAACGTACGTTGTTGCAGTTTTAATTCTTAAAAAAGAAACTAAGATTTATATTTATGCACAGAAAATCCTTCATAACAGACATTAATATAAGAATAATCGAGATTAATAAACATCAAAATTATATCAAATCAAATTGACGTAAGTACCTACGTGAGAGAATTAAAAAGTAAAATGAAGAAGATTGATGAGTGGTATTTATATCACTATTTCTCACTCATTTAACCTAATATTTTGTATAGTTTCTCGGGTTTTGTGTTATTTTGCAGATAAATAAAATTGGGAAAGCATTGGAAGCAATTTGGGGCCAAAATAGAGAAAATTGACAAAAGGGCAATTCGGTAAATTTTCCGTGTCGTGACGCCAAGACTCTACGCTTCGCGACGCCTAACATGCGCCGAGTCCTTGCTAACGTGCGCCTGGTCCACGTGTCAGAGTCTGAAAAGTTGACTTTGCTAACGTGCGCCGTGCCACGTGTCACAATCACAGAAGATCTGCTAACGTGCGCATGCCACGTGTCATCATCTCAAGTCACCGACAATCACCACTGCCACATCATCATGATATCACCACCACATCATCATGACGTCATCACAATTATTGAGTTATCATGAACAGTGCCACGTCATCGGATAAGAATCTGAAACCGACGAACCAGCGCGTGACACGTGTCACTATTCCGCTTCGCGACGCCAAAGCCTATCCGCGCCTATAAATAGAGCTTCAAATTTCAGTCTTAGATCTATCATTCTCTCTCTTCTCTTTGATGTAAAGAGAAAGTTTCTCTCTCTAGTTTCTTTTAGTTTTTAGTTTTTAGTTTTGTAAATAATTTTAATTACGTTCTGTAATAATAGTAATTTACTTTTTACTTTTTACAGTTTTTACTATTCACCATGAGGAGGTAACTTCCCCAGCTAGGGTGAAAGGTAATTCTTTTACTGTTACTATTTAGATTAATCTCCCTTAAAAATAATATATTCACTATTTAAAATATTGACTTAAAAAGGATACCGTCAGGCGTCAGATTGGTCGGTTGGTAATTCATTTTAATCTGGTTTAAACCTGACTAATAGAGGATACCGCCAGATTGGTCGGTTGGTAATATTATCACAAGTTTATATATTATTTTATGGGAGATATCTAAAATAGTAAATAGTAAAAGTAATTCCTTTTACCTCATCATTTTATTTTATTATACTTTTCAGCTTTTACTTTATGTCTTTTACTTTTCAGTATTTTTACTTTATGTCTTTTACTTTTAAGTTTTTACTAGCCCTATTTATGTGTTAGTTATCTGGGGTTGTGATGAATTCTAATATCACCGGTTTATAAGGGATTATTTTATAGTTTGGGTAATTTAAAGGTTTACTTATTAAGTCTTAAGCTTAATGCTTCTTGTTGTCTGATCACCAATAAGATTGATGTGGTAAATCTAAAATGAACTAGACATAGGGATTTTAGGTTTCATCCTTAAACTTAATAGCCCACGATCTTCCTTGAGGATAGATAACCCTTTAATAGATTTCCTTACAGGATAGACATATACCTGTCAGGCGGAGGTAGTCATAATTGGAACTCAAACTTAATGAATCCAGATAATTTGGTTGACATAGACATATGGTTCAATTGGGTTAAACTGGGTATTTGCGTCTGACCATCGACAGAGGCTTTTGCATAATTTAGTGTTCCATGTTAGTAAACTAATTTATTACACAAACATAAAATAATCACTTCATCTTTTAAAAGATATTAGAAGGATTCACAACCCTAGATTTTTGTGTTTTTTGTTATTTTCCTTAGTATTTTCTTTTATTTATTTATTTAGCAAATCTACAATCAACCAAATCAATCAAGCAATTATTCTCTTCTCCCTCAATTAGATATCTGTAAATAAATAGATTCAATAATTAATAACAACAGTAGGAATTAAGTTCTCGTGGGATCGATATTTTTATACTACTTGAACGATACGTGAGCTTGCGTTATACGCATGTGTTTACGCCGGTCAAAGATTTCTTTGATTCATTCTAAAATAGAAAGTGTTTATCTCATTATATTGTACGTGTATTTATAGTAATAACAATAATTAATACATCACATTTAACTTAAATCACTAATTGTATTAGCAAATTCATTCACCTAAATATGACAAATATATTTATTAGATCAAGTTCAATCACTTCTTAAAAATGATAAATACATTCATTAGATAAAGTTCATTCACCTACTAATTATACTAAATATTTCAAAATTTTCATTAGTTAAGTTTATTCACTTATTAAATGCACTAAATGTTTCAAAATTTCATAGTGACATATGACAACACCAAAGAATAGGCATGTTTCAAAATATCAAAGTTTCAAAGTAACATGTGGTAACACCAAAGAAAACAAGAGATAAAAATATATATTAATATGATGTGCACCGCGATTTTTTCTCCTATTTAATACGGCGGCGAGAACCTCGCCCTTAACTTGACTTACAATGGGGAATTTTCCACAATGGAATAATTTTTTTTTTTTTTATTTTTTTTTTAGCCTTTTTTGAAACCAGCATTCTTAAAGCCAAAGTGAGGGTTAAGGGAATCCACCGGAACCGTAGTGAAATCCATTATCTGTCTTTTTCATTGTTGTATCAAAACAAATAATTAAATTAGTTAAAAAAAAAAAAAACAAATAATTAAATTTATCAAGCGGCAGCTAGCCCTCGTACAATTCTTCTAGTGTCAAAGATGCTTACATGAATTCCATTGAAAAATTCATATACCCTTAGACTTCTCTGTGGGAATGATCACACTTCCAGATTTTTCCCCCTTTTTTGGACATTATATTCTTTCACGGTTTCACCCAACTATAATTTTCAGCGACAATACCATTTTTTATCCAAACATATTTCTCTGTGGTAAACTAATCATAATGCTCAATTTTAATGGGCAGTATAGCTCCTGGACCACAATTGTGTAAACAAGACAAATGAGTTTAGTGGACAAGCGCCAAAGGATTAATGACGTTTATATATAGCATGTACATTTTATAAAGTTCAAGATAATTATTTTTTTTGGAATCGTTGAAAATCCCGTTATCAAACCATCCATTCCGGACTTAAGCGGAACAGCTAAAACTCCCGACTATCCCAGACTCTTACAAAAAACACAATTCTTAGATTCGAACCCAAAACCTCAAAATGAGATCATGAACCCTACACCACCAAACCACGCCCCTTGGGACGATCATCATCATGCATATACTTATGTTAACAATCATATGATTATTTCCTGCATATATAAGTGTCAGAGCAAAGGCAACCACATCCTATAGGCTGGTTCAAAGTGAATGTTGTCATGTTGATGCGTCTGTTGCAGCTCATAGGAATAAGGCCATGGAGGTGAAATAATGGCAGCAACATGGATAAGGGCTAAACATTTTAATTAGTTTTGGGGCGCCGGACCGAGCTATAGGGCAGATCCATCCCTATTAAAAGTATTGCTCGTTTTCCATTCACTTCTTACCATCAATATGTTTTAATTAATTGTGATAATATTCATACACACATGATAATAAGTAAATAAATAAAAAAAAAAAAAAAAAAAAATGGTAAGACCTGTGAAATACAAAAGATCTCTAGCTGATATAAATAATGAACTTAAAAAACCTGCTTCCTCTAAAGTGAAATTTTGTAAAACATAATGGATCAGAGTAGTAAAATTTTCCAATTTTAGCAGAGTCCAGTACATGGATTGCCTTCAGTCCCGATAGGTTCTTACCATTTGTTACTCGAAATTAATCATGAAAAAATAAAAATAAAAATAAAAATTACCAAAGAGTAAGCAAAGCGGGCTTAATCAGCCATGGAGCTTATCTCATTCTTTCTCCGCTTGGGCTTCGAAGAAGAAGAAGAAGAAGGAGGAGGAGGATCTTTATTTCCTACACTAATAATTTGAATATTAGAGCCAACAAGGTGAGGAAAATTAAGCTTGGCCTTGGAGCCACGCATCTTGAAAGCGGCTATGTCATAAGCCAAAGCAGCATCCTGAGGCGTATTATAAGTCCCAAGCCAAACACGTGCGCTATTCTTCTTATGATCCCTTATCTCCGCCGCAAACGTTCCCCACGGCCTCCTCCTCACACCTCTGTAATTTTCTCGCACCTGACTCTCACGTGTCACCGGCGTCTGAGGTTTAGCATCCAAGGTTGTTGTTTTTATTACCTCACTTCCATTAAGGTTCTTGTTACCCTCTTCTTGTGACGGAGAGTCGTCGGAGAATATAAGTTCATTATTGATTGTTGTATGTGAAGGAAATGTCATCGGAATATTGTTGAAATGATCGTGAGCAAGATACTGGCCGATTGATTCTAAGAGACCAAATTCTGACTCCGAGTTATTTTCCGGGGACATTTTTTATTTTTTTTTTGGAAGGTTACTTGGGGATTTTTGTGTGTTTTGCTTTTGATGAATTCCCGTGAAGATTGGAGGTTACTTCAATAGAATATATACACTTTCCAAGTTAGGTAACTCGTATTTGTGATTGTGTTTTGGCAGTCTTGATTCATCTAATTAAATGTTATTATATATATATTTATCATTAAATTTAAAATAATTATAAATATTATATAAATATATAATGAGAATGGATCAACTGTCTTTTAAAAATATATTTATTCTTTAATGTTCAAGATTCTTTGTTATTTTTTCTGTCTCCCAGTGAAGACCACCTCTTCAATCCCTCTCCCTCTCATATTAAATCTCAACCATTGACTCTGCATAATCCAAATACTATAAATTGATGTAAAAGTAATTATATTTTAAAGGGTTGTTATCCATCCCATATATAATAGTATGTAATTAAATGATACAAATTATGATATAATGGTAACAACAACACTTGAAAACTTTCTCCTCGATTACACTTTTATTTTTAATTTTATTAAATTCTCATTCATACGTAGGGATGAAAAAAATCCTCGAGATCTACAGGATTCGATATATTAGAGACAAGTAATAAATCCACACAGGATTTATAAGGATCCGATAAGAATAAAATTTTCATACTCGTTAATTAAATAAACCAAATACGAATACTATTAATCTCGTATCATAAGCGTCCATTTTTATCTCTACGTGTACCTAATCTGGAATCGAGTATTAATTCTTTGATTAGGAATGACGTAAAATGAAACAATACATTCAGTTTCAACTTGGAGACAAATGCCCATGTGAGTTTGAGAGTCGACAATTTTGACAGTTGCTTAGACCCATCAGTCCCACATAAATAACAAATATATAATTATTAAAAATAATTTTCATATCTTTAGATTAAAAATATTACTATTTAATATACTATTTTATATTACAAATATAAAAACAGAAAAGAACTGTCTAGATAATTTTAGATGTGTTTAGTGGGCCACACTGTATTAGAATATATTGTATCATAGTAAGATGTATTATATTAAGATGTATTAAAATTTATTTTAATTTAAAATAACTTCATGCAACCATAACTGGCAGGAATCGATCACTATCAAAAATCTGTAAATGTCACATATTTCAGTCATATTTGATACTATTGGAATCCTCATCTCCGGATATCGGAGCTTCCAGTTTGTAGTGAATTTTATGTCTAATGGCTTTGACTATATATCTACGACGAAGGAGTGGTACGATACTGGTGATATTGATATTATTGTGTAAAATCATAGATAGGGATTCCAATAGTACCAAATTTAATATAAAAATCTACCAGAACACAATAGTGGTAGATGATAAGGATTCCAACAGTACCAAATTTAATATAAAAATCTACCAAACACAACGATGGTAGATGACAATAGTGGTGGTTCACAGTTGCCCGCAGCAGGACGCCTGATCATATTTATATTACTGTGGAAATTTATAAATGTAGTAGTTGATTGTTTTATCAATTTTTCGTTTTTGGTCTATTTTTCATGCATATGTTAGGTAAATTGACGGTATGGCCAAATCTTGTCTTGATTACTATTCGAGATGAATAAATCATCTAGAATTCTGACTAAATGGTAGGAATCTCAAATCTTGATATGGATTCAATATTTTTAGGTTAAAATTCGGGATTCATGATGAAAAATAGTCCAAAATCCCGATCCAATTTTTTATTTGGGATGACATATCATCTTGAATCCCAACTAGAATTTTTATTTGGGATGAAAAATCTTTCCTAAACCCGAATTGAACAAGATGAGATTTCGATCGGGATTAAAGATTTTATGCCAACCCTAGTTTGATATATTGCACCAAACATATTAAGGGTCAAACGTTGCCCAAATCAACTCCAAAATCAGCCAATATACTCCAAATAAAACATCGGTTTCTATACTACTTTATCTCTGTAAATTATGTGGTTTCCTTTACACTTGTAGTTTTATCCCACTTTGATTGAAGATAATTATTCTAATATTTTATCCCACATTATTTAGGGATAAAGATTTTAATAGTTTATCCCAAATTGCTTAGGGTTAATGATTTTACCATAAATTCTTATAATTTTTATTCATTTAATTCTGAACTACCATTTATAAATAAAACATTATGTTTTCATATAACATGAAAATAATTTTCTTAACATTCCCAATAGTGAGTGTTAATTCCTACTAAGTACAGATATGATAGAAAAACTCCATTGTATGAAAGGAATAAGGTTATGGTATATGGAATCTTAACATAATTTTATTAACAAGTGGAACTAAACTATACATCAAAAACGCTTTATATTCAGCCATATCCAGTAGAAATATACTGAATTTCAAAGATATCTGCCGAAATGGTTATCATATCAAGGCTCAAGTATACAATTGTTATTAACAATTACAAATAAATTAGAAACTGAAATTCTTAATTGTAACTCTTATAATCAAAATTTCTACATCTATCATTTTCATATATGAACCTAAAGTTCAGAAAATTAATCGTATAAATTAGAACTATAAGTTCTATAATAATTTTTAAATCTAAACATGAAGTTTGGAATATTAAATTCTAAAATGAATTCAAAATTTTAGGGAAGAAAATAGAACTTGAAGTTCTAAGCTACAACTTTAAACATTTAAATTTAAAGTTCTAAACTTATAGTATCATATATATGAACCTAAAGTTTTATACACAAATAAGACATTTTTGTTCCGGATGTCTTATTATATCATTTTATTTCATGGGGTATAGATATTGAAATGTGAATTCAAGCTATGAGCTTGGAAAAATATTCTTGAAGGGTGAACATTTTCCTCTGTCATATTTTACAAGAGAGTTTGAACCTCTAACTACTGTAATAAGACATAGATGGTCTATTGTTATTTAGTGTAACTCAACGTTATCTAACATTACCTCACAACTGAAATTGTGAGTTGAAATTTTTTTTATTGGAAATAAGATATTTACCATTTCCTGAAGTGAAGAAAAAATATCATAATAGATATGTAAATGTAAAAGAATAGCATGATTAATGTCCTGACAATAGTCATGAATCTCCATGATGATAAAGTAATAAAAATGGATATAACCACAAGAAGTGCCATATCTATGAAAATAATGATGAAATTAGAGAATCATTAAAATTATGATAATATTTGTCATCAACATGACATGAAAAAGCATTAATTTTGTACCGGAAGTACGTAATAAAATTTATGTGAAAGACTAGAAACTTGTGGAGTAGCTAAGGATCCATAAGATTTTACTTATATTAATGTCTCGAATCTTTTTAAAATAAAAGCAAAAAAAAATATAGATATCAATTAGTACTTAAAGTTTTTATATTGTATGTTTTGTTTATTTACTTTTAGATATTAATATTGCTTGAAGCAAAAGTACATACCATATATGATCATGTTGACCTAATTAAAGGTCATGTTGAAGAAACCATAATCTTATTAGTTATTAGGACTTCTAACATATGATATTTTTACTGCATGCTTTATGGGTTGTCATTTCAATGAGATAATTTTTCTTCCTCTGAGGGAAATGAAGCCTCCCGTAGTAAGACATACACTTTAATGGAAAGTTCATACCATGCTCATTTAGATCCTCGCACCAGTCAAAGTGAAATTGAAGTGTGTAGGATAGTACAATTGTAATAAATTACAAATTAATAAGTGTTATCAAGTCACATATACTAACTACTAATACACTAACTCGGGTGATTGTTCATACTACTTGGTTTAAAAGATATTATTCCCTGGAAGAGGAAAACAAGAGATCATGTTCTTATAACATATAATGCTCGAGTTACGAATATATTTACATTCTCAGAATCAATAGTTCAAGACGAAGTAATAGTCCTTGAAGAGAAAAAAGTCCATAAAGCGACCCAAGTCTTTAAGAGTCCCTGAAGAGACATGAACCTCTGAAGAGAAAACGTCTACAAATTATACTTATACAAGAGAGATGTGGGATCGTAATGAATTAGTCATCGATAATATAGCGTTTCATAATAACTACTAAAATTACAAATGATTTTAAGCCTCAAACCGTCGATAAATGGAGGCAAAGACATGATTGGCCTCAATGGAAGGAAGCAATTCAAATATAATTGACTTCTTTAGCTAAACATGAAGTATTTAGACCTCTAGTCCAGACACTTAAAGATGTCAAATTTGTTGGATATAAATGTGTATTTATAAATAAATATAATAGATATAATAAGATAATTACATATAAAGCGCTCACGAGGTTTCATGTAGAGACCTAACATTGATTATAAGGGTATTCTCATGTATGAATACTATTATGTTTCGATTCTTAATCATTTCTGGATATACTTCTCATGGACGCAGTGCCGACACTTGACACTGATATTTATATAAAAAAAATCCTTGAATGATTGAAAATGCATGAAGCATATAAATAAAAGGATCATAAACTATTTTCAACCAAGTTACAACGATCTTCATATGGATTAAAATAATCTTGATGCATGTGTTGCAATCGTTTGAGTGAATATTTGATGAAAGAATGATACATAAATAATCTTATCTGCCCACGTGTATTTATTAAAAAAAAATATGAATATGGATTTACTATTATTGCAGTAAATGTTGATGACATGAACTTAATTAGAACTCCTGAAAAACTTCTAAAAAATAAAATATATCGGCTTTCAGATCAAGCATAAAACTAACGAAATGTTTATCCATCAGTCTGCATATATTGAGAAGATTCTAAAATATTTCAACATGAATTATGCTCATACATTAAGTACTCATTGTGGACTCCGGAATTCGCCAAGGGTCCTCAATCAGAATTTGTAAGTCGGGCACTAGCAATCCTGCAAAAAACAAAGTAGAGTGGACGAGAGTAGGCTACCACCGGTGTGGTGGATACCGGGTATACTCTGACGCCCAAGTCAGTGGCACGAAATAAATTTGTAAAGTGGGAAAGCAAGGTTAAATATTACCTCTACTTCCTTTGTTTGGCCGTGAGGGCTGTGTAATATATGAGGGGATTAAGGATTGAGAGCATGAAGTATTAGGGTGGGAGAAATGAGACTTGCCTCCATTCCTCCCGTATTCTTTTCATATTTATAGATAAAACATGATCTGATGTTGGTGTATTGGTAATGGTTTTGGAGTAAGTGAGGGTTAGTGCTAGAATTTAGGTTAAGTGGAGTGGTGGGGATTAGTGCTAGAATTAGGTTAAGTGGAGTGGTGGGGATTAGTGCTAGAATTAGGTTAAGTGGAGTGGTTATACTTTTTGTTAGTTTATGATTTAATTGTAATCAAATAATACATAATTCTTTGGGCTTTGGTCCTTATTTTCGGGCCTAACATGCTGATGGCTTAAGGTGAAAGACAGTTTTACCCTTGGACCAAATTTGGCCCATACAGTTTGTCCCTTACTCTCTAAGTCAAATAATTTTTGTTTTAGAGAGTATATTTATCTGTGCCGTATGTGGAAAAAAAAGAGCGTAAGAGTGTATTACCTTCTGCCAAATATCGTATCAAAATATATACAAAAACGTGGGTTTCTGTTTGCATGCATCTGAATAAGTTTTTTTAGCTTCTTGATTTATCTTGGGTCATGGAGTACGTGTCTTTGACCGAACTGAAATAAAGTTTCAGGAGTTCATGAGTCTAGGGGAATGTTCCTTGTCGACTGAACCAAACGGTAGTTCAGGAGTATGCTTTGACTCGACATGAGTCCAGGGGAATGTCCCTAATCGACTGAACCAAACGGTGGTTCAGGAGTTTACTTGACTCGACATGAGTCCAGGGGAATGTCCCTTGTCGACTGAACCAAACGGTGGTTCAGGGGTTTACTTGACTCGACATGAGTCCAGGGGAATGTCCCTTGTCGACTGAACCAAACGGTGGTTCAGGAGTTTACTTGACTCGACATGAGTCCAAGGGAATGTCCCTTGTCGACTGAACTAAACGGTGGTTCAGGAGTTTACTTGACTCGACATGAGTCCAGGGGAATGTCCCTTGTCGACTGAACCAAACGGTGGTTCAGGAGTTTACTTGACTCGACATGAGTCCAGGGGAATGTCCTTGTCGACTGAACCAAACGGTGGTTCAGGAGTTTACTTGACTCGACATGAGTCCAGGGGAATGTCCCTTGTCGACTGAACCAAACGGTGGTTCAGGAGTTTACTTGACTCGACATGAGTCCAGGGGAATGTCCCTTGTCGACTGAACCAAACGTGTGGTTCAGGAGTTTACTTGACTCGACATGAGTCCAGGGGAATGTCCCTTGTCGACTGAACCAAATGGTGGTTCAGGAGTTTACTTGACTCGACATGAGTCCAGGGGAATGTCCCTTGTCGACTGAACCAGATGAAGGTCAGGATATTCCCCATACTACGGGTCCAAAGACTAGGGGAGTCTACACACTCCATATATGATGAAGATCCACGAAGGTCTCCATTTTTCATTCTACATGATCCAATATGAGTCAATGAGGATTTTTACTCTACCAGACCTGAAGAATATCTATGAGAGTTTCCTTCTCATACTACTAGTTCTGATGAAGGTCCATGATACTACTGTCAATGGACTATCAAATGGACCTGATGAAGGTCCATAAGGTACAGTTGAATGAACCTAATGATTATCTATGAGAATCTTCAAACTACAAGACCTGATGAAGGTCACGAGACTACTGTCGAATGAACATGTCGCATGGACATGATGAATGTCTATCAAGGTTACTACTCATTCTCCTGATGAGGATTTAAGAGACTATGGTCGAATGGACTTTATGAAAGTCCAAAGAATTCATCACTCACTCTCCTAGACCTGATGAAGGTCTAGATACTACAATTGATAAACTTGATGAAAGCCATCAATGTCAACTCCATTCTACGAGACTACTGTCGAATGGAGTTGTCGAATAGACCTGATGAAGGTCCAAAGAAGTCATTACTCACTATACTAGACCTGTAGAAGGTCTAGATACTACAATTGATAAACTTGATGAAAGCCATCAATGTCAACTCCATTCTACGAGACTACTGTCGAATGGAGTTGTCGAATAGACCTGATGAAGGTCCAAGGAAGTCATTACTCACTATACTAGACCTGTAGAAGGTCCATGAGACTATGGTAGAATGGACTTGAAGAATATCAGTCAAGGTTATCACTCTTTACACTTCTACAATACTACTGTCGAATGGACCTGATGAAGGTCCAAGAGACTACAATAGTTAAACTTGATTAAAACCATCAATGTCATCTCCATTCTATGAGACTACTGTCGACTGGACTCGTCGAATGGTCTTGATGAAATTCCAAGGAAGTCATAACTCATTATACTAGACCTGAAGAAGGTCTATGATGCTACAATTGAATGATCTTGATGAAAGGCATTACTCCTCACTCTTCTATGAGACTACCGTCGACTGGACTCGTCGAATGGACTTGACGAAGGTCCAAGAAGCTACGGTCGAATGAACCTGATGAAGGTCCATGAAGAAATAGTTGAATGAACTTGATGTAAGTCCAACTGAATCTTCATTCTACCTGACCATTAGACCATTGTCGAATGGACCTGACAAAGGTCCATGAGTCGCAGTCGTATGAACATAATGAATGTCTATGAGAATCTTCACTCTACTAGATCTGATGAAGGTTCAAAAGAATTTTAACTCTACCTAATTTGATAAAGGTTGGTCGATTGGATTTTAAGGAGGTCCAAGAAAATTTTCATTCTTCCTGACCTGATGAAGGTCAGGAGACTACTGTCGAATGAGCCTGATGAAGGTTCATGATAATCTCCATACGTAGTGTGGAGACGATTATGTTCATATGTAGTATGGAAGAGATGGATGCCTATCAAGGTCATTATTAATTATACAAGACCTGAAGAAGGTCAATGATACTACAATAGAATTAACTTGATGAAAGTCATATAGAATTTCTATACTACCTAACCTGATAAAGGTTGGTTGAATGGACCTAAAGGAGGTCCAATGGAGTTTTCATTCTACTAGGCATGATAGAAAATTCCATATGTAGTATGAAGTTGGAAATAATAAATCAATGTAGCATGGAAATAATGTCTAACCTTTCATGTGATTAAACTTCAACTATGTTTTCTCGAGGGGGTGACTATCCTTCAATGTTTTTATGAGCCTTCATGTAGTGTCGTATGGAAGAGATGGAAATACAGAGTTGATGATAATAAAGGCTAGAGCATTTTACTAAGTCTAAATTCGAAACACGGAGGCCACCAACTCACGCCCATCCGACAAGACACGTGATCAGCCCCTGCTTGCTTGTGATCAGCCCACGCGTGCTTGTGATCAGCCATATGAAACATAAGCTCACTAATTCTGCAAGATAAGCCCAGTCCAAGACGCACACTCTAAATCATGCTTATGCATAAGTACAACATAAGTAAGTGCATGATTCCCCAGCCCAATTCGTGGAAGCCCATCAATGAATAATGTAAATTCCCACGTAACAAGCCCCAACAAATAGACCATTCAGCCATTCGTCATAATTTGCCAAGTTCGCCAACTAGCACATGGATTCGCAGCCCAAAACAAGCCCACCTAACCATCACGCCACTCAGCCGACCTAGGAAAATTCCATTATCTTTGCGGCTAGCCTTTATTTATGTCCTATTGTGTGGCACATTCTTCTAATGCCTAGCTTGCACAGTGGTCTCATCGAGTGGCACGTTCATATACTGCCAAGCCTTCATTTTGGTCGAGTGGCACACATACACTGTCAAGCCTTCATATTGTTGTCGTCGAGTGGAACGTCCATACATTGCCAATCTTTCACACTTGTCTCATCGAGTAACACGTTCATTCACTACCAATCCTTCAAGTGTATTTCACCAAAAGGCTTGCTCTGGCGAGCAGTAGAGCCAAGTCGGTGGCTACTCCAATCTTCCACCCACTTGTACAAAATCCCTTCTACGCTGGCACTCACTCCTCTGCTATTTTGGTTGTAACGAGACTCGATCTCTGACTCGACGACGACGCTATCAGTTGATGATTTATCAAATCAGAAATTATGAATGTCGTCTGTGGGTTGTTTTAGGGAATCTGTTGCTCATGTTTATGACCTTGCTGTGAGTAATGCTAGTTTGAGATCTACTTGTGTTTCCTTGGATTTTACTGAAGGGGAGGAGTTATCTTCATGTTTGCTTGTGTTCTTTCTTTATGCTTTGGTTTCCCAAATGATGTGGGATTTTGCTTAGCTCTGCAGCTATTTCCAGTGCTGGTTTGGGCATGTTATGGCCTTTTATCTCTTGGGTCGAGCCTGCCTCACCTTAGCTCTAGCTCTGGACTTTGGGCCTTTTCTTTCGGTCATTTATTTCAGTTTTCATTGCTCCTGCCGTTTGTTTCTTTGGGCCGGTGGTTGCTTGTAATGTGGACGGTTTGGGCTTGGTTTTGTTTGGTCTAGTTAACGCTTTTCTTCTGGCGTGTAGGCTTGGTATAGATGTTTTCTTGCGAGTCCTTTTCCAGCAGGCTGTTTTGGTAGCTGGGTTTGGGCCTATTTTTTGTTTATGTGCATTGGCATTGTTATAGGCATTGCTTGGTTTTAATGGGTTGTGCTGTTGAGACTTGAGAGTGGGCCTTGCTTGGCAAATGTCGAATGTTACAACTATCAAACATATAATCCACAAATATACAGCTACAAGCTTGTCGACTACATGTATAGCCCCAAGTTGAACGTGATGATGCTAGCATGTAGAATCAAATAAGCCGAGCCTCAGCACTCCATAGATCATGTGAAGATGCATGATGGTCTTCCAAAATCAGAATATCATGTAGTGTCAAATGAGACCCAGGTACTTTGTATCAAGTTGGATCCCGTGTGACTTTGCCTCTGCATGGTGCTTTGTCTAATGGACCACTTATCTTTTCCATGTGGCTTTGTCGAGTGAACCTCACAATCAACTCTTCTTTGAATGTAGTTTTACAAAAATGATCTGGAGGGTGGTATTCTTTCACGTCTTTGGGAGCTGATGATTTATAGGGAAAAAGTGTTGTGATGTTATCTCGATCCTGCTTTTCCTTCTTGGTAGTTTGACTCCGGGTAGACTAGAAAGAATTACTCCAATATTTCCATATTCTCGAATGCTCATGAATCAATTTTCGTCTTCCATTGATTATAACTGTTTTGTAGAATGGCTAATTGTGCCACCACAGGGTATGGAGTCTGTCTGTAAGGATTGTAGACTGAGTGGTCTTTGCTTGCTATGAATCGCTAAGGCCCCACGGTGGGCGCCAAATTGTGGACTCCGGAATTCGCCAAGGGTCCTCAATCAGAATTTGTAAGTCGGGCACTAGCAATCCTGTAAAAAACAAAGTAGAGTGGACGAGAGTAGGCTACCACCGGTGTGGTGGATACCGGGTATACTCCGACACCCAAGTCAGTGGCACGAAATAAATTTGTAAAGTGGGAAAGCAAGGTTAAATATTACCTCTACTTCCTTTGTTTGGCCGTGAGGGCTGTGTAATATATGAGGGGATTAAGGATTGAGAGCATGAAGTATTAGGGTGGGAGAAATGAGACTTGCCTCCATTCTTCCCGTATTCTTTTCATATTTATAGATAAAACATGATCTGATGTTGGTGTATTTGGTAATGGTTTTGGAGTAAGTGAGGGTTAGTGCTAGAATTAGGTTAAGTGGAGTGGTGGGGATTAGTGCTAGAATTAGGTTAAGTGGAGTGGTGGGGATTAGTGCTAGAATTAGGTTAAGTGGAGTGGTTATACTTTTTGTTAGTTTATGATTTAATTGTAATCAAATAATACATAATTCTTTGGGCTTTGGTCCTTATTTTCGGCCTAACATGCTGATGGGCTTAAGGTGAAAGGCAGTTTTACCCTTGGACCAAATTTGGCCCATACACTCATATGGTAGTCTGATCTCTCGATCCTAAAAATGATTCATTCCTTCCTAAAGAGAAGAGATACTTAGTCCAGAAATATCATATCTTAATACAATTGGTGCATTTTTATATTTAGATCAATGTACCAGACCGAACATTACATTCCCAGTAAATTTATTGGCTAGATTTAGCTCCGCACCAACTCGATGACATTGGAATGACATTAAACATATTTTATGTTATCTTTATGGGACAAAAGACTTATAATTATTCTTTTCAAATGAGTTAACACAAAATTCAGGTCTTGTTGGTTATACTGATGCATGATACATCTCTGACCCTCATAAAACATGTTCACAAATATGGTATGTTTTTACCTATAATAATACGATAATTTCATGGCGATCTACAAGCAATCTTTTGTTGCTACATTTTCCAATCAATCAGAGATACTTGCACTATATGAAGCAAGCAGAGAATGTATATGGTTCACAAATAGGGTATGTTTTTACCTATAATAATACGATAATTTCATGGCGATCTACAAAGCAATCTTTTGTTGCTACATTTTCCAATCAATCAGAGATATTTGCACTATATGAAGCAAGCAGAGAATATATATTGTTAAGGTTACTTATCCATTACATTCAGAGCACATGCAACTTAAACTATGGTATACATGTTCCAATAGTTATATATGAAAATAATATTGTATGTATTGTACAAATTAGAGGATAGTACATCAATGGAGACAGAACTAAGAACATCTCACCTAAATGCTTCCACACTAATGAAATCCAGCAGAGCAAGTAAATTGATGTCAAACAAATACGTTCAACTGATAATTAACTTTGTAGACTTATTTATGAAAGCTTTACTAACATCAAAATTTGAGAAACTTATATATAGTATTGGCATGCGTCGACTTAGTAAGTTATCCTAATGATACCTTTTGAGGGGGAGCATTTCATCAGGGGGAGCGTATCTATTGACGTGATGAACTACAAGTAGATGAAAGGACATTGTACTCTTTTTCCGTCGATCGGGTTTTGTCCCACTGGATTTTACTAGTAAGGTTTTAATGAGGCAATGTTAGGTCAAACAGATAGTGTAAAATTAAAGTGATATATCTCGAGGGAGAGTGTTGTAAATTACGTGGTCCCTCACTTTAATCTTTACACTTGTAGTTTTATCTCACATTGATTGAATATACTTATTCAAATATTTTATCTCATATTGCTTAGGGATAATGATTTTAATAGTTTATCCCATATTATTTAAGAATAATAATTTTACCTTAAACTCTCCTTATAAATAGAGAACAACTCTTATAAATTTTATTTATTTAGAAATAAAAATAAAACCGACAATTTTACAAGATATTCTATTCTTTTATTCTTAGCTCCCAAATTTCAGCCGACTTCTCGGCTGTTTTTTTTTAGCACGCCTCAATTATTGTACTCAAGTGTTAGAACTCAATTTTCACCAGTTAAGTTATTTTTTTCTTTCAGTCGTATATTCATTTTCATCAAAAATCTATTTAATTATCATATATTTTTCACATATTTCATGTCAGATTAATTTGAATTTTAAGTTACGTACATTAAATAGAAATTCTATTTTATTTTTAAAAACTCATATCCAACAACTAACGATAAAAATATTTTAAATTATAATACTAGTTGAATAATTGGTATTAACTAAAGAGTAATTATCCAATTTACATTATATATCATTCTAAGACCAAAGATCTCCCAACTTTTCAGCTTCATAATGATGAAATTAAGCTTTCTAATAGGAAACTAAAAAAAATCAAGATAATTGCAAATTTCAGTCTACAATGAAAAATATTAAAATTTGATATTAGTATATAATTCTTACTGTACTTAAATAATTTGAAGTACAAATTCATTTTTTTTTTGCTAATTATGGAAATGTACATGTAATTTTATATCATTTCATTTTATCTTAACTAGGATTGAATCTTTAGCTATATGGCATATAAGTCATTTAAAATGAAGCAAAACATGTGGTGCCGTTAGTCAATTTGTGATATAACTGTCGCTTCAAAAACGTTTCTAGTGCAATTTGGCCTCCTACTTTTGAAAAATTTCTGATAAATGACATCAATGTTGGAAATAAAAAAATTAAAAAAAAAAAAAAAAAAAACACCATCCAAGTTCATGCACATGGACAACGCCGAGCAAAAAACTAGCCACCAATTTTGAAAGCTATTTAAATAATATATATTTTTTTATTTCACTTTAAATAACTACCGATATGATATCACAAATTAATAAAAATAATACATGTATAATTATATTAATTATAATTATTATTTATTTAATAGTTTTTTATATTTTAACATCATGAGAAAAAATGATTAGTTTGTTACATTAGTGGCGTGTTACTATCATTGTATGACATAATTTTTCCTAAACAATACCCCTATTGAACAATTATTCTCATGTTAACGGGAAAAAATAACATCTCCCTAATGTTTTGTGAAACTAAACGATATTTCTCAATGTTTTAAAACTATTCACTCCTCCGATATTTAAAAATTAAGCGAAACCTCCTTAGGTGGGGTTTTGCTATAAAATTTTTGTTTTTAATATAAAGCATGATGTAGGATGGAAACTGGGATATCACATCCCGAAAACAGTCTTGTTCCGTCTAGTCCAAACCCCAAATCACGACTTATTTTTTGAATCAAAATGAAAAATCATCCCGAATCTCAAATAAATTATTAGAGATCTCAAATATAGATTGGAATTCAAGATTTTCAAGTAAAAAATTTAGATTTTTAAACGGTTTCGCTTAGGTTACGCTCGTTTTCCCCAAATAAAAGCTGCAAAATAGAAACAATCTGAGTTTTGGGAGCAAAGTGCCAAAAAAACGTTGAACTTGCTAAATCCTTCTTGATGTGCCTCTCTTGACCAGCAACGTACAATTCAAATGCGTATAAATGTGGCTTATCTACTCTGATGGCTGCACTTGTGACTTGTCTGTCACTTTTTGCAAGTAGGTCCTTTTCCATGCAGCCATATTTTATGACAATGTGGGTACCAAATCCGCCCCACAATCTTGACCTCTCACTTTCCTGGGTTTTTTTTTCCCTGAAGCCAAACACCCCTCGAAGACCAACCAACAACTGGACCAGACTTTCCCCGATAATTCTGAATAGTCTTAAATTTTATAGGATCCTAGACAAATTCTTAAAATGAGGTCCATTTCTGTACAAGATAAAAAAAAAAAAATTACAATTCAAATTATATATTAAAAAATGAAATTTCGCTGAATTCAGGACTCGTAATTTTAGGTCAAATATAAGGGTTTCAACCAATAGCCTGTATCGACTCTCCCCAAAGCCACCTCTTCATTCTTGTTGGATGCATTTTTCTTCTTGCTTGGTGTCTAAGAGTTTAGTATAAATTTTTTATTTTTTTTAATCAAAATCCTAATTTGTCATTAAAATATATTATTCAAAACTGTATTCTGTTTACATTTTCTGCTCTGTTAGAGCCTTGTAAAGTTGAGGGTTGTATGCCAAGATCAGGTTTGGAGGACAACAAAGACCAAAGGGTGACTGGCCCGGCAGATTTTAAAATTTTAGCTTAGTAAAATTTAGAAAATTTTCAATTTTAGGTTTTAAAATAGATAAATAATTTTAAAATTTAGCCTAATAAATTTATTATGTTATTATTTAGGCCCTTTACATTGTTATCAAAATCTTAAGATAATCCAAATCTGATCGATTGAACCAGGCACATAAATGCCAGATTAGGCAATTGATTTACGATAAATTACAGAGCTGTTCTTTATATATTACGTTATCGAAAAAATGCACGAGATGCTGAAACATGGGAACTTTCCAAGGAAAGAGGATTAATTAAAAATGAAAACGTAATTAGTGCAGTTTTAACTGAAAATTCTGTTATAACCTTAGAAATTAATTTGCGAAAGCAAATTTCGGGTGTATTAAGAGATCACGAATATATAAGTCGATGATATTATATCTTAGGGATTTGATGTTCATATCCATGTCTTCGGTATAATATGGATTACCTGTGACTAAGAGATTATACGTATACGATGACATCGACTTGTATAATTCAGCAAGGTTATCCATGGTCGTCATAATTTACGAGTGTGTGCATTTATGAACACGAAATCAGATTTTATGACGGATAAACCTGAACTTAGAGAGTCCTACAATATGAAGTGTACTCGTTGAGCACTTGAGCAACGCGTTATGAATAATATGTATTATTCATAATATTTTATCGGATTAAGCCAGTTAATATGAATTGTTTAATCGGTAAACGAAAATACACATGTCGGGGTATTTTAGTTATTTTAATGTGTATTTATATTTGATACATAATTTGATTAGATACACATATATGAGCATATGGTAGCTTGACACTTGTAAAGTTAGTAATGATTAATTCAATTAATGAATTGAATTATTATTATTATTATAAACATTACAAGTGTAAAGTTAATTAATTATATATATATATATATATATATATATATATATATATATATATATATATATATATATAATGTAATATAATATATGATATATAATTTACCATGTGTATTTTTTTTATCTAGCATTTTAATATGATTAAATTGAAATAATATTGACCAAATTACCCTTGATAATTTTGGACATTAGGGTTTTGGTATAAAAATGATTTTTGTTCATTTTGTTCTTCCTAAAAACACACAAAAAAAAAAAGAGGTGTGAGAGAAAAATTAGATCTAGAGCGAAGTTGAAGAAGTTCTTGAAAAATAAGATTGTTGGATGCTTGATAAAATGAATACATGCATGTGTAGTGTTTAAAGTAATCTTATTTAGTGTAATAAAAGCTTATTTTGGTCATTTGATGATTTGTTGTCATTTTAGAGTGTTATTACCACTATTGTGATACCTATAATTATTTTTGAGTGATTAATATATGGTGGCTTTGATTGGTGTTGAGATTAATTTGATTAATAATGAGAATATTGGGTTTTAGCATGAAAATTTGATAATTTTTGTTCCCTGATCAGATTTGGAAAATCTAAATTTTTGTTGATGAAATATATGATGTTCAGATGTATTAGATGTGTATTAGGTATTCGAATAATTTCTGGAAATTATTTCGTAGTGAGAATACGCGAAAACGGAGAAAAACGATTTTATCGGGTGAATTATGGTCTTACCGGATAAATGATGTCTAAATAGTGAAATTATCACTGTTTGGGCAGCCCATGGACTGACCAGATACTGTTAGGCTGACCAGGGCAGCCCGGTGGGGTATCGATTAGTCAATTCGGCTGTTTGGGCAGCCCATGGACTGACCGGATATTGTTAGGCTGACCAGGGCAGCCCGGTGGGGTCTCGGTTAGTCAATTCGGCTGGAAACGTATTTTACGCGATTTTGCAGAAAATCATTTTTTCTAAAAGTTTTGAAGTGTTTTCTTAATTTATATTGTCGTTATTTGATAATGAAAAATATATTTAGATGAAATATGAATAAATTATTAATATATGATACCTAATAAATTATTCGATAAATTTAAAATTTTTAAAATTACGATTTCGTTTAAATTACGCTTCCGCAGCAAAAACCCCCCAACAAAATGCAACATCATTCACATATCCAATATCACCCCATCCTAGAAACAAAACTCAGAAATAGTTGAGAACAATAAATTTATTTGTATGCTTGCATATTATATATTTCAATCTTGCTAATTCTATCAATTATATTAATTAATTTGAATTAAAAAGCAAGAATAGGTCGTTGTTATTTTCAGTTCAATTTATTATTCACGTGGGACTGGCCCGTGTAGATTTTTTTAGTGTACTTGATAATCAAAACTTCAATTTGATATTTTTTTATTAATAAGATAAAAATCTCTTTTTACAAAAGAGATTTCAATGGATTTTTTTTTTTATCTTATGGTAGGGCGTATTTGATAAAAATAATGGCAAAAAAGAAAGAAAGAAAGAAAGAAAGAAAGAAAAATAGCCATAGAAGAAATCATTTTAGGAGGAAATTAAGAGACCAGAAATTATTAAAGTGAATCACTCCTTGTAATTTTTTTTTTCATTTAATTGACTATATATTGCCAAAGACATTAAAAGATAATTATACAATATATCTCACACATCACTATAGACCACATAACTTACTAAAATAATTACTAGTAAAATCAATGAAAAAATTCAATTAACCAGTGACCATACACTATTTTTTTCTTTAGAAGAATAGTTCAGCTGATATATGATTCAAATTATTAAACATGTGAAAAAATCAGAAAGCTACTAAAACTCACAAATATCGTCACAATTTTTTTTGTTTTTTTTTTAAAAAAAACATCTTAAAAGCTATAGTTTTTTTAAGGTAATGAAATCATTCTTTTTTTTTTTTGGAATCGTTGGAAACCCCACCATCAAACCACTCCTTCCGAGCTTAAGCGGATCAGGTAAAACCCCCGACTGTCCCATGTTCTTACAAGAAACGCACTCTCTAGATTCGAACGCAGGACCTCAATGTGAGATTCTGAACCCTATATCACCAAACCATGCCCCTTAGAAATGATTTCATTATAATTAAAAACATAATCACAAATTATGAAAATAAAAGGCTATTTTAGGCCGAATACAATACTTAAAATGTTCTAAAATTCAAATCTATTTAGGACAAAACCTAATAACATAAAACTCAATGTATTATGTATTCCGCGTAACCAATCGAAAATCGAATTGATACCTAAAATCTACTCAATTAGGGACTAAAGAAATTAAAAGAGCGGCCTAATCTTCCTACCTTAATATATTGTAAGACTTTTACAATAATTGACCGGTGTGAAATCACACGCGTATAACGCAAGCGCACGTATCGTTCAAGTAGTATAAAAAGTATTGATACCACGATGACTTAAAACCTAAGCTATTAATTTTTATGAGGTCAAATGATTACTAGTATCTAACAGATTGATTGATTCATTGGGTGATGACTTTAAATTTAAAAACAAGTAAATAAAATTGCGCAAAAGTAGGTTGAGGAAAATTCAAATTTATAAACTATCCAGGGTTGTGATTTCTTCCAATATCATTTTAAAGATGAAGTGGTTATTTAATGTTTGTGTAATATATCGGTTTACTAACCTGGAACACGAAATTATGCAAAAGCCTTTGTCGATGGTCAGATGCAAATAACTAGTTTAACCCAATTGAACCATATGTCTATGTCAACCAAATTACCTAGATTCATTAAGTTTAAGTTCCAATTATGGCTACCCCGCCCGACAGGTATATATCTATCATGTAAGGAAATCAATTAAAGGGTTATCTATCATCAAAGAATATCGTGGGCTATTAAGTCTAAGGCTGAAACCTAAAATTCATTTTTCAAGTTTATTTTAGATTTACCAGATCAATCTTATTAGTGGCCAGTTAACAAGACGCATTAAGCTTAAGACTTAATAAGTAAACCTTTAAATTACCCAAACTATAAAATAACCCCTTATAAACCGGTGATATTAAAATTCATCACAACCCCAGATAACTAACTTAGTTCCGACACATAACTAGGGCTAGTAAAAACTTAAAAATAAAAGACATAAAGTAAAATGCTAAAAATTAAATGCGGTACAGTAAATACTGAAAAGTAAAAATAAAATAAAATGATAGGGTTAAATGATCTACTCTTACCACTACTATTTTAGATATCTCATTTAATATAATATATTAACTTGTGATAACATTACCAACCAGCCATATAGGCGGTAACCTGATTAAGTCAAATTAAGTCTGATCTGCCATAAAGGCGGTATCAATATTTGTCCATAAACTAGCCATATAGGCGGTAAATTACCAACCGACCAACCAGGAGATATCCATGCTTAGTCAGATTAAAACCAGTTTATAATTGATTACCAACTGACCAATATAGCGGTATCATTGTTAAGTCAAATTTTAAATAGTGAATATATTATAATTAAGGGAGATTAATCTAAATAGCAGTAATAAAAGTTTTACCTTTCACCCTAGCAGGGGGAAGTTACCTCCTCATGTTGAATAGTAAAAACTGAAAAAGTAAAGAAAGTAAATTTTTTACAGAAAGTAATTAAAAATTAATTACCAAATTGAAATTTAAGGAAAACTAGATACAAACTCCTTATTTACATCAGAGAATTCAGAGAGGAATGTACATCTGAAACTGAAATCTCGAGCTGAATTTATAGGTCTCGGTAGGTTGTGCGTGTCGCGACTCGACAATATTTCCATTTCGCGACGCGACACGTGTCATGCTCTGGTTGGTCCGCCGAGATTCTTATCCGATGACATGGCGATGTGGATGATTAACTCAATAATTGAGCTGACGTGGCGATGATGTGGCAATGACGTGGTGACACATGGCGATAGTGATTGTCGGCACCGTAGGATTACGACACGTGGCACGCTGTGTCGGTCTTCTACTAACGTGGTGATGACATGGAGTGACACGTGGCGATGGAGATTGTCGGCACCGTAGGATGATGACACGTGGCATGGCGCACGTTAGCATGATCAGATGTGATGTTGACACATGGCACGACGTACGTTAGCAAAGTCGGCGCACGTTAGCAAAGTCAAACTTCTCAGATTTTGACACGTGTCCCTGGCGCATGTTAGCATGAAGCGGGGCACGCTAGACGTCGCGATGCGGGCAGCGCATCGTGACGTGATAAATGACCATTTTGCCCTTTTTATCTGATTTTCACTGCTTTGGCCCAAAATCACCTCCAGAATGTCCTGAAATTTTATTTATCTACAAAATAACACAAAACACATCAAAATATTCACAAAACTCAAGAAACTATACAAAATATTGGGTCAAATGAGTGGAAAATAGTGATATAATTACCACTCATCACACCCCAAACCTAACATTTTGCTAGTCCTCGAGCAAAACATAGAATAAAATTTAACCAAGCCACTTTCGTAGGGATCACGGTTGCATTTAGCGTATGCAACAAGCCTTTAAACCCCTAGGTGTCCCTAGTGGACGAGTTGTAGTCTCGTGAGGGTTTACAACAATGACACCCACAAATATTTTACAAAAGTAAAAAGATAGTGAAACTAATGCACACAAAAACGAAAAGAGAAGCGAAAAGAGAATAAAGAAGTTAGTGACTAATCAGGTGAAACATCTACTCCCAGTTACTAGTTGTTTTCTTTCTTTCTAAATTACTGAATAAGTAAATTCTTCGATTATATTTACCATTCTCCATATACACATCCAACAAAATATTAATCAACTCATTTTTGCCCACAACAATCACAAGTGCAGTTGATAAGAGAGTAATATTTTTGTCCTAAAATTTTATCAGAATTCACACATTTTTGCAGCAATGAAATAATTTTTCTAATTTTTTCTTTGATTTTTTTCTTTGATTTTTATTTATTTATATACAATATCTTTCATCTATGTAGCGAGTGTTGGGTCGGAGGCTCCCAAACCAGTTGGCTTTAGGGCACCAGGTGTTAAGACACTCCTACAGACTTAATTACTCAGACTTCAGATATATATATTTTTGCAGCATCCTTGATCCATGTAGCGAGCTTTGGGCCAGTGACTCCCAAACCAGTTGGCTTTAGGGCACTATGTGTTAAAACACCCTTACAGACTTAATAACTCGGATCTCAGATTTTTTTTTTTTACTCTAATGCTTTTCATAGATGCTTCCTCCAATTAAACTAGAGCACTCAATATTACAAACTTTTCAATTACAGCTCATGTCTGTATGTTACCATGCACGTTGATAATACCTGTCAACTCAGCATATCAAGATCCATTTTAGTCAATTTTATGGATAATTTACAAATTAAATAATTAAAATGAAATAAACAATAATTAACTTGTTCCGAAATAGATTTTAGATACGTCTTAGGAGTGGAAATTCCTTACACGGCTATCTCTCACCAATTTCACCCGACTAATCAAATTAAAAACACAAAAAAAAACATAAATAATTTTTTGATTTTTGAAAAAATTTTCAATTTTCAATTTTCAATTTTCAATTTTCAATTTTGGACTAAAAATAAAACAACACACAAACTAAAAATAAGATATTAATCAACTAATTCCCTCCCCCAAACCTAAATGAGACATTGTCCTCAATATTTTAAACAGTAGAAGAAGAGTTATGAAGATAATACATCGTTAGCTGAAATTCTACATGAAATTAAAGGTTAAGATCCAGATTAATCCAACGCCTCTTACCACGATCGTTCTCGGACCAATTTATCTTTGAAATGATAGGGTCAATTTGTGGTTTATAGGCTAAGATTTGGTCAATTAAATCTGGGGCAGTTCTGGCAGTAAAAAGGAGTTTTTTCATAGGTTTTGTCACGAAACCATTTCTCCGAGCATCATCATCAAGAATACACAAATAAAATCACAAAATCCTTCAATGTTGTTCAGTCCAAGCGGTTTCTGGTGTATGTTCAAGTTTTCCCAAGATAACACTGTAAAAATTTCCTCCATTGTACCCAAGCCACCTGGCAAAGTAATAAAAGCATCAGCACGGTTAATCAGTTCTACCAGTCGTTCAGACATACCTGGCACGATTAGCTCTTCTCTGTTTGATGGTTCAATAAGATTTGCCTCCGCCAAGGGTTTTGGGATGATTCCTAAAACTTGGCTACCTCCATCTTGTACAGTCTTTGAAACGATCCCCATTAGTCCAAGATTTCCACCGCCATATACTAAGTGCATATTCCTTGCAGCAATGACTCGACTCAATTCATGTGTTGCTGCTACAATTCTGGTTTAACACCAACATTAGTATCGCAAAACACACATATGTTTTCAACTCGTCTTTTTGAGTCCAATGATGAGTTGCATTTATAACACATGAAAAGGGTGAGTAAAAATAATAGCACTAGTAACTGCCAAATGACAATTATTAGTTAAACAGTAAAATAAATCGTGATAGGTCAAAAAGATCTGGATCCTGTCGGAGAAAATAAAAGAAAACAACAAAATAAATTACAATTATTTTGAAAAGACAAAGAGTTATAATATGTACAAGAAACGTAGCAGCTTGATTGATGTCTATGCGTCAAGGATAAGCTTCCCATCCATTTTCTTATAAATTGGCAAACATGGTTTTTTTGAGTCAGATTCCCGATACTTAACTGTTGTCTTTCCTTTTGGAAATGTGCATATAACACACGAATTTCGTGATACACATATCCAATGGGATGCGTCTCAAGAGTTTTAGATATGTCATCCAAAGACTCCTTACTCAAGCCATCCCTAATGAAATTAATCTTATCTTCGCGGTTATCAGACACCATTCCTAAATAACGACAACGAGTATCACAAAACATACGAGCACATTTATAACAAACACACATTCTTTTGGCTCTTCTCTTTTTAGCATATGTGCTTCTTCCTAACCAGACATATGTGAGATAAAATAATCAGAAAACTCACTTGCCAATCGGACCCGTGCTTCAATAATCCAACGAATGTCAGTAGGAATACCTTTGATCATCAGTAGTCTTATCCGTTCCAAACGAGCTTTGTAAACTTTCATCAGAGATTTTTGAGGGAGAGAAGGAAATTGCTTGTGAAGATTTGCGAGAACTTCTTCTTCTGAGATAACTTAACCTGCAAAAACTAAACACACAAAATGAAATCACACCAAATCACAATATATATAAAAATTGCATGGGTTGCCTCCCAGCTAGCACTAAGTCTAACGTCGTCAGCTAGATATGATTTCTCGAATGTTAGGCTGGATCTGAAAGTGTGACACTTTCTAAGTTTAACGTCGATGGTCATATGCAAATACCCAGTTTAACCCAATTGAACCATATGTCTATGTCAACCCAATTACCTGGAGTCATTAAGTTTAAGTTCCAATTATGGCTACCCCGCCCTACATGTATATATCTATCCTGTAAGGAAATCTATTAAAGGGTTATCTATCCTCAAGGAAGATCGTGAATTATAAAGTCTAAGGCTAAAACCTAAAATTCCTTTGTCAAGTTTATTTTAGATTTACCAGATCAATCTTATTAGTGGCCAGTTAACAAGACGCATTAAGCTTAAGACTTAATAAGTAAACCTTAAATTACCCAAACTATAAAATAACCCCTTATAAACCGGTGATATTAAAATTCATCACAACCCCATATAACTAACTTAGTTCCGACACATAACTAGGGCTAGTAAAAACTTAAAAATAAAAGACAAAGTAAAATGATGAAAAATAAATGCGGTAAAGTAAATACTGACAAGTAAAAATAAAATAAAATGATAGGGTTAAAGGATCTACTTTTACCACTACTATTTTAGATATCTCCCTTAATATAATATATTAACTTGTGATAACATTACCAACCAGCCATATAGACGGTAACCTGATTAAGTCAAATTAAGTCTGATCTGCCATAAAGGCGGTATCAATATTTGTCCATAAACCAGCCATATAGGCGGTAAATTACCAACCGACCAACCAGGAGATATCCATGCTTAGTCAGATTAAAACCAGTTTATAATTGATTACCAACTGACCAATATAGCGGTATCATTGTTAAGTCAAATTTTAAATAGTGAATATATTATAATTAAGGGAGATTAATCTAAATAGCAGTAATAAAAGTTTTATCTTTCACCCTAGCAGGGGGAAGTTACCTCATCATGTTGAATAGTAAAAACTGAAAAAGTAAAGAAAGTAAATTTTTTTACAGAAAGTAATTAAAAATTAATTACCAAATTGAAATTTAAGGAAAACTATATACAAACTCCTTATTTACATCAGAGAATTCAGAGAGGAAGGTACATCTGAAACTGAAATCTCGAGCTGAATTTATAGGCATCGGTAGGCTGTGCGCGTCAATACACGACAATATTTCCTCGTCGCGACGCGACACGTGTCATGCTCTGGTTGGTCCGCCGAGATTCTTATCCGTGACGATGTGGATGATTAACTCAATAATTGAGCTGACATGGCAGTGACGTGGCGATGATGTGGCAATGACGTGGCGACACATGGCGATAGTGATTATTGGCACCGTAGGATTGCGACACGTGGCACGCTGTGATTGGTTGATGATGACATGGCGCTGACTTGGCAATGTTGACTCGGTCTTTTGCTGACGTGGTGATGACATGGAGCGACACGTGGCGATGGCGATTGTCGGCACCGTAAGATGATGACACATGGCATGGCGCACATTAGCATGATCGACTGTGATGTTGACACGTGGCACGGCGCACGTTAGGAAAGTCGACGCACGTTAGCAAAGTCAAACTTCTCAGATTCTGACACGTGTCACTGGCGCATGTTAGCATGAAGCGGCGCACGTTAGACGTCGTAAATGACCATTTTGCCATTTTTGTCTGATTTTCACTACCTTCGCCCAAAATCACCTCCCGAATGTCCTGGAACTTTATTTATCTATAAAATAACACAAAACACATCAAAATATTTACAAAACTCAAGAAACTATACAAAATATTAGGTCAAATAAGTGGGAAATAGTAATATAATTACCACTCATTAATAATCTATAAAAAAATCTATAAAAAAAAAAAAAAAAACATTAAATCCATTTAAACTATATTGACGCTCAGAGTGCTCGTAGAGCTCCACTACTCACAGCCTCCAAAAAAACTAATAAAAATAAGAAGAAAACCTTAAACAACTACCAACATAGATTAAGATTTAAATGGATTTTAACAATTACCACATAAACGTGCAGCCACAAATCCAAAAGAAATGGGAAATCAAAATAAAACAAAAGAAAATTGAAAGTTCAAAAGATTCTAGAGGGGAAAGGCTGTGTGATCAGCGACTGTCTTCAAGTTTTAAGGTTAGTGTTTGCTTATGTGGCAGGTAACCGTGTGGCTAAAAGCTATAGTTACTGACCTTTAAATGTTTGTCTTCTCTAATAATTAAACTCAATAAAAAAATAAAAAATAAAAATTGACTCAAATTCGTAATACATATATGATTTTCAGCGCCACGATGTCTCTCATTCTCAAACTCACACGAAGAAAGTGAACATTTCTTTTGTATATAGTTAACACTCATGTTCCGCTTAAGCCCGAATAGTTAATACTTCTTAATTAGTTAACTTAAACCCTTAATACTTGTCGTAGAGAGTAAAATATAATGAGATAACTCAATTTAACCTAACTAAAAATGTCATTGTGCTATTAAGTTTTAACATTGAAATTCAGCAAGAGCTCGAATGATGCAAATTTGAATTTAAAAGGACTAGAGTTATGCATTTTAGAAACTTCTTGTCTTTGAACAAAAACAAAAATGTATTCTTTATATCTATCCAAGATTTTCCACCTCTTCTTATAGTGTCCTTTCTATGGAGACCCACGATTCTTAATTCCTAAACACAAAATTGGAGCCTATAAGTTGAGGAAAATTAAGCTTGGCTTTGGAGCCACGTATCTCGAAAGCAGCTCGATCATAAGCCAATGCAGCAGCCTCAGGAGTATCATGGGTTCCAAGCCAAACTCGTGCACCATTCTTATTAGGATCACTTATCTCCGCCGCAAATTTTCCCGATGCCCTCCTTCTAACACCTCTGTAATTTCCTCGCACCCCTCTCTCACCTGTCGCCGCCATCTGAGTTGTCATATCTCCTGTTTCTTTTACTTCACTTTCAATAAGTTGATCAAACGAGATCCATCCCACATTAATGGCCTCGTGTAAGGCTTTGAAAGCTTCCGTGTCATTGATGCTAGGGTTAGGGTTAGGGTTATACTGAAGTTCATTATTGATGGAGAAACTACTGAAGCTCGAAGTTGGGAAATATGAAAGATCATTATTGATGGTTGTTTCTGAAGGAAATGTGAGTGGAATATTTTCGAAATCATCTTCAAGAAGATGCTTGCGGATTGATTCCAAGACAGCAAATTCTGACTCGGAGATTTTTTCTGTGAACATTTTTGTTAAATTAGAAGAGAAGATTTTAGAAGAATTTCTTGAACTTGTGAGCGTTGTGTCACATGAATTGGCAAAGAGATTTATACATGTCCTATTAATTTATTAGGGTTTTATTTATAGTTCTCTTATGCAAGGAATATTTCTTTGTACCAACAACCAAAAAGTGTACTGTGAAATTCTATTAAATATAATTACAATTTATTTAACTCTTCTTTTAAATTATTTTAATAAACATGAAAAGATATTATATGATTGTATGAGTTACATGATACCACCCATGTACAGTAAAAATTTTCCGTGGAATTCCAGTACTTGCACTTTCATGTCTGTGACCATGGCTACAAAGCTAATATTTCAAGTACATTTTCTATATGGTTGCAACTCCGCACACCTTTTGAATCTTTTTTTATTAATATATATATATATATATATATTCTTGAGTGAGTGATTACAAGAAAATATGGAATTACCGATCGAATACCGACAAAAAAATTAAAAAATAATTTCTGACCGATTACCGACCGAAGTATTACCCACCGAATATTCAGTCGCTATTCGGTCAGTAAATACGGCGCTAAAGATTAATTTATCGTCAACAACTATCGATCGATTATTCGGTCTGTAATTACTAATAAAAAATAATATTGATTATAAAAAAAATAGATATTTTATCAACCGAAACATAATTCGGTCGGTCATCATCATCATCATCATTATTACTACTACTACTTTCACACACATTCAATCTTTGAGGTTAAGGGTTCAAGTCACACCAATTGCATCAATTTCTATAATTAAATGTGAATTGTGTGGGTTTAGTCTGCGCCCGACTTTGGGTGGTACTAAAGCCCAAACGTGAGTCTCACCCATGGCTGGTCAGGTGGGGTAATGGTGGGCCTTACAATTTCTTTGGATCAAGTCACACCAATTGCATCAATTTTTATAATTAAATGTGAATTGTATGGGTTTAGTCTAGGCCCGTCTTTGGGTGGTTCTAAGGCCCAGACATGGGTCCCACCCATGGCTAGTCGGGTGGGGTAATGGTGGGTCCCACAATTTCTTTTTTAAATTCAGTGAGTTTACAGATCAAATTATATTCTGTTGGTAAAATCTATTTTTTATTTATTTATTTTTTAAGAAATTATTGACTTAATTATGTTTCATTTTGTTTTGGTAAGTAATTTTACCGACCGACCCTATTTCGATTGGTAATTTATTACCGACGATCCAAATACCGATCGAAAAAATTCGATCGGTAATCGTAATTACTGACCAAATTTTTAAGATTACTGACCGAATATTCAGTCGGTAATTTTGAATTTTCGTATAGTGAATTATAGGAATGACATAATTTAGTAAATTATAATAATTAGAGTCAACATATAAAGAACACGTTACTCATTACCCACCCACAGAATCGTGGAGATGTTCCGAACTATAAATTACTTGCACAGAGAACGTATTGATTTTATGTGCAATTATAACAACAACAAGAAGTTAGACAAACTTTATATTTTATTGATTTTTTATTCAAAAATGGACAGTGACCACCGATGGGAGGAGTCAAAAAGAATTGTCTTTAAAGAATGTATTAACTATTATTGTCTTTTGTTTATTAAGAATATTTCACTGTCTAGCAGTAATATGAGGACATTATTTTTGGAAAACCACATAAATTAAGAGTCTATTTAGGAGGGCTAAAAATCATATTAAAAATATTTTTTATTGTTAAAAATATTTGAAATCTCTTGATAATATGTTTAAAAGTACTAATTAAGTAATATTTCCAAATTGACCCTAAATCAAATAACAACAAATATTAGAGGTGGCAAACCGAATCAAAGAATCAAATTTGTATCGAATCCTAAACATATCGAATCAAGAATCAAAATGTGATGAATTCGAATTCGATTCGTTTATTAAACGAATCATAATATCAAGATTCGTATTCGATTTGTTTATTAAACGAATCGAATACGAATATTCGTTTAATCATGATATTATTCAATAATATAATTTATCATAATTTATTTGCATTAATTTTCTCTTAAATATATACATATGAAATATGTAATTAATATATTTACTTAAATTACCTCACCAAATATCGACACTATTATTTTTTCTATGGTAATTAGCCATAATTTCTCGAATCTTAATTGAAAAATAATAATAACTAGTAAAAAAAAATGAATCATAAACAAATAAATGAATCGATGGGCTTAAATTCATGTTCGATTCGTTTAATAAATGAATCGAATTGAATTGACTAATTTATTAAATAAATCTATTTTTTTAACCCGTAATCGCTTTAAAGCGAATCGAATTGAACGAATAAATGAATTCTAACCTTGTCATTCCGCTAATGAATACAGAGATTTAATGAATTAAAATGTGTGAAAATGGGCCGCCTGTTAATGAATTAAAATGTGTGAAAAATGACCGGCTGATTTTCAAAAAAATATCATTTTTTGTAAGTAATGCAAATTATATATGGTAGTCATAAATGAGCCAATCGGTGTCATATGTTCCAAACTTGATTTCAACGAGTTTCATTCCTCTTATAGCCAAATAAATCTTAACAGTTGTCTATATAATTAAAGCTCCACTGCGCAGTTACTTTGAAGTTTATATTTATGACACCAAAAAACTGATAATAAGAACTGATACAGCAATACAACAACCGATATTAGTATATTGTATTAATAATAATAAGAACTGATACAACAATACAACAACCGCAAACTGAAAGACAAATTGCAGTGGAATATTATATATTTCAACAAACAGAAATTGTCGAGGCTTGTACAAGATAGTGTCGTTAAAACAGATTTGCCTCTTACTGTCGATGCTTAGTATTAGAACGGTAATTGTTTCCCACGATACAACGGGAATGAATATCTTGGACCACTTTCAAATTATTTTAGTGAACTCAGATATGACAGAACTTAACAGAAGCATGACAGTAACAGAACTCTAGTAACCTGTTTTTTATGCGCCACTGCCGTGAACAATAATAGGGGAAGAAATTGAGTTCTTCACTTGATCTTTCGTATCATGTCTCACCATTAAGAAGCCTTGAGTGCGAGTTCTTGAATCTCACAAAAAAAAAAGTTTCTCTAAATATTTTAAAGAAAAAGTTAATGCATTATATTTATTTTCTTTTCTCTGTAGAGAAGATGGAGATGGAGGCTAGGCTTTTTGTTTTTGCTTCTATTGTTAATAAAAAGAGAACTCTTACCTTTTTGTAATTAGGGTTGAGATTGTTTAGTTGCAATCAAATTATATAAAATACACTTAACCCTAATTAAGCCTTCGTTGGGTGTGAATCACGTCCGACGTTTTTTTTATTATTTAATTAATTAAATACTAATATCAAATATTAGGCATATTTTGGAATCAAATTCCAAAATTATTTGATCAAAGATTAAGTAAATTAATTAATTTAAATTAAATATTTGTAAATTAGTTTCCCGATTGTGATTTAAATAAATTATTAATCTCATTAATAATTTATCATAACATATTGTTATGTATGTGATATCATAATTAGACTTTCCAATTATTTTATGGCTTCATACAGTGTATCGATTTAGCATGAGGATCAAATGGACCTGAGTTCCGAACTCCAATAATATCGAGATATTGATTAAACTTTTTAATCAAATATCATGAATTATTAACTTCAGATTATTTCATTAAAAACTTGAAACTGAACTCTCGATCATCATTATAGATATATTATATCGAACCATATTGGCATGCATCGATATAATCACTACATATAGATTGACTCTCTATGAGTATCTTAAAATTAGAACCATGTCATTATGTCTGTTATACCCATCTAATTATTTCTTGTGCCTTAAGTACTATTGATTCTCTAATGAATAAGTACGATTGATTCTCTAATGAATAATTTATTTATAAATATTATGAATTTTATTTTTCTATTCGTAATAGAAAGATTCGAGAGTTCGAATTGTTCAATTATCGATCAACCCTTTAGGAAGATACTCTTCTACTTCTCGCAAGAAGGAGTCGATTTCATATCGATGTAAAACGTCTCTAGTACCAAACCATGCCCTTAAAGTATGCAGTTATTGATCGAGATTGCTACACCAACATCACCTTTATATATCAAAGGATATTGAAAGTCATGCAGGAGTTCGTAGTACACTAAAGATTCAAATCAATCCATATATAATCATCTATTAGATTGATATGAAGTTTTTTAAACAGATATTAAAATAAATTCATTTATGTCTTGGTCCAGTCCCATATAATATTATCATATAAACGACCTTCATTCTCATGTCATCACATAAACGATCACAAATCAAGGTCGTCATACCATTATGGAATGAACTACAGCTG